>JAKTWI010000259.1:0-38929 GCA_030561065.1 Sporopachydermia cereana | reverse complement strand
CATCCGTCCTCCGCCCCTCGGATCCTCCGTCTTCGGCCCTCGGCCTCGGATCTCAACTTATCCCTTCCTCAGCTCGTCCGTCGTGCTGCCGTCAGCTCATTAATAGGTCGGCAACTCGGCTCATCCATCCTCAGCCCCTCGGTCCCTCAGCCCCTCGGTCCCTCAGCCCTACCGTCCTTCGGCCTTTGGGGCTTCAAAACGCGGCCAACAAGTCCCTCGGCTCTTCAGTCCTCGGCTCATCCGTCTTCGGCTCATCCGTCCTCAGTTCCTCGCTTCTCTCCTCGGCCCCTCGAGCCTCCGAGCCTCAACCCTTCGGGCCTCAAAACCACGGCTCAACCGTCCCTCCGAATCTCGGCTCATCCGTCCCTCGGAGCTCGGCTCATCCGCCCTCAGCACATCCGAACCCGGCACCTCGTCCCTCCGAACCTCGGCACATCCGAACCCAGCCCCTCGGCCCTTCGGGCCTCGGCTCTTCCGAGCTCGGCCTTCGGCCTCGCTCCTCAATCCTGCCTCACCGCATGATACCTCTTCCCCCTAAACCCCCACAACTGCTGGTTCACCTGGTACACCTCCGTGGGACTCAAATCGTTCAGCTCCCATTTCAGACTCCCGAAAATATTCGGCACGGGTTCACAAAGCACGTCCAGCTCCTCCCCAAACTTCCGCATCAGCCACTGCCGGTCCCGCTCGGCATCCTTCTGATGGAACCCAGTCACAAACACGGGGCATTTGGACTCCAGCAGTCCCGGAAGTGTCTTTTCCCACTGGTCCATTGCTTCTGGGGCGCCGAGCCCCGGCTGGAACAAAAAGAAGCTGTCCAAATACGGGTCGTAGGGGAACAGATCCCCGGCATCGTGCAGCACGTGGAAATAGTCCGTGTAGTATGTGAGCACGAGTTTGTCATCGACACGGTTTACAATCGGCCGCGGGGAGTACAAATACTGCTGTTTGTCCTGGTCATAATGGCACTCCGGCCCCACAAAGCAGATATTGAGCGGCACGTCGGGGAAGAGGAAGCCGAGCTGTTTCCATACGTACGCCGGAAGAATGGACTCGGAACGGGCGCCGAGGATAAATATCCGCATCGGGCGGTCCTTCCAGACCGCGGAACGCTTCCGCGGGTACAGAGTGTACCGAAGCGCGGCCAGGGACTTGAGACCCTCGAGGGTGATGGGACCCTTCGGTCTGAGGAAGTAAGGGGAAAACTGGTCCAAAAGGGACGCGATTGTGACTGGGTACGACAGCACTTTTGTGACGGCGGCTAATTGGAACTCCGTGTCCATAGAATAAAACAGCCGCGTATAGAAATACGTGTCCCAATTGGTGAAATTGACTACCCGATCCGGGTCCTGCGGGCCGGGGAAGTCAAATTCGGGAAACGGGCGGCCCGAACGGAGGTCGTGTTCGTATATATTGACTTTGCGGAGCAGGTCGTGGATTTTGTGCTGGTGGTAGAAACTGTCCTGTTCCCAGGCCTGGCGGGAGTGGTGCGTGGGGATACCGGCAATGGGACAGACGTAGTTGACCGGGAGACCGGTGACGGGACATTTGGCCTTGGCGCGGATCAGGGCGGCACGGGTGCGGAGTTCCTGGGCGGGGGAGTTGTCCCATACGTGGAAGCGGTTTTCCGGGGTCGGGTCGTCCGGGGACGGCGGGAGGTCGAGGCCGAGCATGTTGCGGACAAAGTTGCCGATGGCGCGGGCGGGGGCGGGGGAGGGGGAGGGGTAGCGGGGGAGGGGCAAGGTGGGGCGCAGGGTGGGGAGAGCGGGGTGGGCGCGGGGCAGCGCCGAAAGAGTGCGGGGTAAGGCCATGGCGGGGAAGGTGGCCGGAGCGGCGGAAAATTAGGCCAAAAAAGGGAATCGGCAGAGAAATCGGCAGGGAAATCAGCCGACCAGAATGCCAAGAAGCCGAAATATCAGGTTGGGAGGGGTAAGTAGATGAGATGAGATCTTTTCAAGTGTCTGCCGACGGGCGGGACAGGTGGGGCGGAACGCGGGGCGCGCCGAGCGGAAGCAAAACGCCGGAAGGGTTTCGGGCCGAACGGCAGAAAACTCCGAGCAACGCACAAAAGCCGAAAGGACAACACAGAGCAATGCAAAATGCTGTATCAGTAAGGCAGCAAACAAACAAGCCAAACAGATGCAGAGATGAGAGAGCAGGTCGTGATTTTGATCAATCGGACTTCTCTTTCCGGATGATTTCGGAACGGAAGTACGAAAAGGGAAAGAATATCGGCGTTCGGTACGGAAAAGGAGCCGAAACTGTCGGTTCGGGGCTTCGGGGGAAAAAGGGAAATGCCGATGGGCGGAAGTTTTCAGTGAAAATTTGACATCAGGACATGTCTTGGGGATACCCCCTTTGATGTGTATGAGGGGTGGGATATGGGACGCGTGTGGCGTATGAAGGGGGGGTAGACGCGAGATCAGGGATGCCAGGGGTCTCAAGGAGAGTCTGAGGGTGTTGGGCTAGGGACATGTCACAGTGTTAGTTGGGGTCCAGGTGTCAATGGGTATTGGGACAGGGATAGATATTCTGGAAACGGCAAGGCGTACCTAACAAGAAAGACTGGGGTAGAAACAGAGATATGGTGTGTGTTGGAGTGAGGTATGAACATGGGAGGACTTGTGACATGGAAAGAGGCGTGATGAGTTGGGATAAGATAGAGAGAACTGTAGGGGAGATTGGATGAGAGAATGTATAGATCAGGATGAATGATTGAGGAAGAGACTGCGAGACTGACAACACTACAGGCTGATAAAGGATTTGTACAAAGGGGTAAAGATACTTGAACGTGTCTGTGGCTACGTGAGCAATTTTCACGCAAAACCCACTTGTGTATGGCCGGCACTAAGTGACACTAAGTGGCACTGACACCACAGTGTTGATCGGCGATATCCGAGAGCTGATCAAAACATTCACTCAACAGCACAACAGCAATCAGGAAAATGATAGACAAAGGCGGGAATGACCAGCCGATCAAGACGCTCCTTGGGGAGCCGCGGACAGGTTCCGCCATTGATGTTCGGCTGGATATCGGCATCAATATAAGAAACGCCCGGGTGGTGCAGGACGGCGGGAAAACATACTACTTGGCAGTTTCTCCGGAAAATGCATCAATTCTCAAGGCATATATTGAAGGTCTGCAACTGCAGACGGAATATGAGAAGCAGAATGTGGCGGGATTCGGAGTCCCAGTGGGAGATTCTGGGGATGTGGAGGGGCCATCTTGTGCCTCGAGAGTGGACAGTGAGGACACTTCAGGAACTTCAAGCCGAAGGCAGTACAACATGAATGAGGAAACCAAAACTGGGGAAAACAGAAACGGGGAAAGGGCAAGTAGGGAGTGCAGAAACGGAGAAATCAGGAATGGGGAACCCCTGATGGGAAACGTACCGGAAAATGAAGAGATTTTACTGCCACCAATGGAAGAGGGTCAGCCGGCTGTCGCCCACCAAGATTTGCCTGGGCACAATAACAGACCAGACGCACCTTTTGAAGAAATGGCGCTTTGGCACTGGCGGGGGTTCCGGCTGATTATGGGCAAACTCGGCTCCGTTCTCACCAGACTATGCCGCCTTGTAGATCAGGTGGTGATTCTGCAGTATTTCCGTATGACCCTGTGGGAACATACTCCCGCTGGAAAACTGTTTGATGGGCGGATGATGAGGGTGATGGACGTATGCTTGGTATCACTATTTGCGTATTTCATCGGAGCCTTTAAGGTGATTGCTGAAGTTGTGCAACCACCTGCCAGGGAAGAGCCTATAGAGGCGCCTATAGAGGCGCCTATAGAGGAGCAGGAAGAACTGCCAGATGTTTCTTTTGAACGGTTTCGGAGGTGTGTTGAGCTTCTGATTGGCAGTATCAAAATCTGCATCGTCAGAACTCTTCAAATCCTTGATCTGACAATAGTGCTTCTATCACTACAGAAACTGCTCAGAGATATGTTCAATGGGAACGGAGAGGGACAGTTGAAATGGGTAAATAAGGGGTCTCAGTTGACTTTACTTCTGCTTTCAGTCTACTACACGGGTGTCTTTCAAAGTATTGGCCATACCCTGGGGCTTGTCGCACTGGAGAAGCCTGCGGAGATGCATGAAGAGCGGCAAGATTCCCCTCCTGACAGAAAAACGTATGGGTCCAGGCAAGGGTCTTCGTCCTCTATTCACAAATTCCTATCCATCTCCACAGCTGCATTTCGTCTTTTTCTTCTGCTCACATATTTTGCTCCATGGTGCAAGAGTCTGCCGGGAAGGATAGACTTGGAATCCGCCAAGCGGCAATTGGAGGCAGTTACTCATGTGCTTTTACTACTACCATTGGCCCAGTATATGAGTGTTTTTGATGTTATTGGCACCATTTTAGAACATGCAGCTGGTGATCGGCCAACAGCGACAAGCGAAGCTCATCCTGATACCGTTCCTGAAGGGGCTTCTCGGCGCTGGCGCTGGTGTTGGAGCTTTATCTCCAGTTCTGCATTCTACTTCACGAGAATACTCCGTCTTTTCCGACTGCTGTCGTATGTCTATTTGATCCACGAAGAGGTTCTGGTGAAGCTGCTTAAGGTGGTCAGACAACAACGGATGGAGTGGATGGTAAATGTGTATCTGCTACTTCTGTGTCTCTACTATGCTCCTTTTATCAGAGTGGTAGCTCAAACTATATGGCCTGGCGAAGGGCAGCGTGTTGTTGCAGGGCAACCTATCGAAGTTCCACCAGCAGCAGCAGAGCAGCTCATGGAGATAAACGTTGCTGAACAGCAGTTCAGAGAAGGTCGACCTTACGCTGTTGAGCAGCCCATAGGAATTCAGCCTTTTGAAGCTGGAGAGCCTTTTGAAGGGCCGCCAGCTCCTGCTGCACCTGCGGAACAGCGTCTGGAGTTGCATGAAGAACAGCCTATTTTGCCACCTGATGCCATGCCTAATGCCATGCATAATGCCCTACCTAACGACCTTCCTAATGTCCCACCTAATGTCCCTCCTACTGCTCCGCCAATTGCCCCACTTGGCCAAGCAAGTCAGAGGCTTCAGCGCTGGTCCCGGTTTCTGCTGGCCAATTTCAATGTCTACCTAACAGGGCTGTTCCGTCTTTTGTCACTGGCGGTTTCTCTCACTGTGATTGACGAGTATCTACTGAAGGATATGCTCAATGTGTTCAAGGAAGGGAGAAGTAAGCAAGCACTCCACGGATGTCTGTTAGTGCTTCTGGCTTACTACATTGGAGTTTTCAAAGTCCTGAGTGATTTCGTGCCAGCTCATGTTTACAGTGGATGGTCGGCCCGTCTGAGACTGGGTCGGGCGTGGATCGTAGTAAAGCGCGTTTTAGGAAGGGCGAAACTGGAAGCTCATCTGGCTATACTGCATCTGGCTGATACCTGTCTGGGAATTAGATCAGTCAGAAACGGAGAAATACAGATAGCCTGCTGGGGCACTCCGCTGGACAGGAAGGGGCCTAGTTTAACTACGGCTGCCAGACTTCATATTCTGCTTCAGGAGCAGATAAGTCGGGTGGAACAACTGAATCCTCGTTATGTGGATGAGAAAGGCGCCGCGTCGTTGAAACAGAAAGAACAAGAAGGTTTGAGGTTTTACAGCGAAAACCCCTTTTTGAGAGAGTTGCCAGAGGCCTCAGAAGTCAGAACTCTGGAGGAGTACAGACTTCTGGTGATGAGAACAGCAAGCCAACTGGAGGACGATCTCAATACCTTTTACAAAATGTACTCAAGTCCTGCGCGGCTGCTGGTATACTTTCTAGTGCACCCGGGCAAGTTTGTTGCATTCTGTATGAAGCAGTTCACGTGTCGCGCTGTGATTTTCGTGTCTTCCTACTTCATTCCCTACTACTTTGTGCATATACTCCAACACGAGATTGCCCTGAAGGAGCGGTTTCTGTCAAAGGTGACGGCGAAATGCTTTGACATGGTCACTGCTCCGCTATACGATCTGTTGAATCTCTTCGATGGGTCTTCACAGCAAGAAATTACGAATACGGCTCTCTCATATTCAGCGCCGACACTATCCACAGCTAAGCAAGCAGAGAGAACCAGGTCTTCTCTCAGAGACGAAGTGGTGCAATTTGCTGCATTGCCAAACACCTACGAGCGCCCTTGGATTTCCAATGTTTTGGTGCATTTCAATCTGAAATGGTTGGCACTGTTGGCGTCGTGCGCAGATGCTGATGTTTACTCAAACGACGTCTTGTTTGATAACAACTTCTATACCCCGAGAGTCCCTTCTGAGAGCGAAAACGCCCTATTGGAAGTACCAGAGTGAAATGGCTTTTTTTGGAACTTAAGGCTGGGCTTCAGAATATATGTATATTTTTCTCGCTTCACCTTCTCCAAGGCTACTTTGTCTTCAATGGCAGAAATCAATCTTCCAAATACCCCAGATCAGTCGGAAGCAGCTCAAGACGAATTGGACTTTCATATTTATGTCCCCTAAGTCTTGTCCCTTTCAAGAACTTTCCCAGCCTATTTCCTATTTCCTTGAGATATCTACTACAAATTGCTATCTTCTGATTACGACTTCTCAGGTGCAGTTACACATTTCACTCTGAGCATAGAGTAAGCATATCAGCTTTCACTCCAGCCCAGCTCTCCGACAACCTCTCCCCTCTCATAACCTCCATCGCAAGCTTATAAGCCTCACTACCTTTAGTATGTTACACGAGTACTTGAGAGATAAAAATTGGTCCATATTTGGTACATCCAAGCCAATTTTAAGCCGATTTCAAGCCACTTCAATTCCCACTTCAGCCCCTAATCTCTCCTAACATCTCACCCCACACTTTCTTATCGCAGACCAAAGTTTAGGCCGTGTCTCAGATGTTAGGTAACTTCCTAAAGAGGTAGCTGCTCTTCTCACTCCAGCGATGCCATCCCCACTTGCATTCCTGCCAACTTCCTTTTCTCTATTTCCACCTTCATGAAGTTGGGTGATTGTTCTTTCTGTTGATCACATTCAGGCTGTAGGATAATTTCGCTGGCATTCCGTTTGCAGTGTTAGGCTTACCGCTGGGTGTGGAGCTGAGACTTTGTGAGAAGCAGACATACTGTCAATAGCTATAGCCCCCAATGTTGCCCCGTGTTTGGATTCTCTTATCGTTACTTTCCCTGGCTGTGGGAATAGAGAATACTCTCTGGCAGCGCAGCAGCGGGTTTCTGAAGGATATACTGAACTATGGCAGCCAGCAGCAGATACTGGCTGCTGAGGAAGCCCCCAAGGAGAAGATTGCCATTATAGGAGCTGGTCCTGGAGGAGCCTCTGCGGCTTATTATCTCCAAAAGTTCACGAACCATTCCCTTTACGATGTGACGATCTTTGATAGAAATGACTATGTGGGGGGCCGTGTGTTTGCAGTGGATGTGCATGGAAATCGCGCTTGGAAGGTGGAAGCTGGGGCTGCGGTTTTCATTGATGAGAACCGTATTTTGGTTCACCATGCCAACAGAACTGGTCTTTTGAAGGAAGCCGGGATGGGGTTTGTTAGGCCGCAGTCGAGCGATGTGTTTGATGATATCCCCTGGTGGGGCATTTTCAACGGAGAGGAGATAACCTACTTGGACGACCGGAAAAAGTCTGATTTTCAGAACAAATGGAGCTTTGTCACTCGGTACGGGCTGGTTGCTCCGATCCAAATGAAGAGAATTGTTGGAAAGGCATTGAGCAACTTTCTGAAACTGTACGAAAGGGCAAATTTTCCCTTCACAAGCATCAACAGCATTGCCAGCCGCTTTAGCCTGATCCCGCTGGCCAATAGTACTGGACTGGAGACATTCGGGGACTCACTTTTCACCAAAGAGGTAATTCAGGGCGTCACTAGAGTGAACTATGCGTCCGATGTGGACGATATCAATGGTTTGGTCACAGCTGTCAGTCTCAGTACTGACCGTACGACTGCTGTCATAGGAGGAAACAATCTGATTTTCCAGAATTTAATCAAGGAAAGTAAGGCTACGCTCAAGCTAAACACAAAGGTAACTGATATCACGGATTTCTTCTTTGGAGCTCCTACAGTGGTTTATTCCGAGGTGGGCTCAAATCGCACTGAAAAAGCTGTTTTCGACAAGGTTATCATTGCTGCCCCGATCCATCAGGCCATTCCTAACAGTCCGCTGGCCAATTTTGTCCCTCAGCTGGAGTACAGAAAGCTGTACACCACTCTCTTCAGTACTCAGGAGCTGCTAGATCCAGCAGCGTTTGGACTTGACAGCGAGACAAAAGTGCCTGAGTTGATTTTGACGACGAACGATTACGAACACGGAGGAGAAAATGGCACGGGTATCCCTCGGCCGGTATACAACTCTATTTCGATCGAGAAGTACATCAATGAAACGAGCGAGTTTGTCTACAAGGTGTTCTCTGGAACTCCGCTCACTAAGGACTACATTGCTTCTTTGTTTCCCTCTCAGTCTACTGCCAGCCTCACCTGGTTCTACCAGAAGGAGTGGCTGTCATACCCACACTACAAGCCTACGGATCAGTTTCCCTCGTGGATTTTGGCCCCCAATATATGGTACCTCAATGGAATGGAGGCTTTCATCAGTACAATGGAGACTGCGGCTTTGGCTGGGGCTGATGTAGCTGGACTCATCGCCTTCGGGAAGAACACCACCGAAATCGCCATTCCCTGATTTGGGCGTCAAGGGCTTCGGCTTCTTGGTTTTGAGGCTATGGCTCATAAATGGAGATTTTCAGCACTCTACAAATATAGTATGGTTTCTTTTATACCCAATCTGAAGAGTATTCCCCTGTAGAATTCTTTATCGTCACCTTACATCTCTCATGAACATCGCGTCTCCTTCTGATTTTCCCCGCATCATCCCATTCGGCAAAACTACCAAACCTAACACGCCATCTTGTGATTCTCCTTCCTAATCTGAAACAGTAACAAAACACTTGCCGCGGCTTTCATCTTTTCAGATGGCGATGAGCAGGCGATGGTGATTACATTTTGCTCTCAAAATATGATATTACAGACAGAGTAAACAGACGATGACATTCCTATAACAATATGAAAAGTGACAGCGAGTCTGACGAAAACCTCCGGGCCCAGATACTCAAACTGGAAGAGGAGCTGAACGAATTTCAACAATCTTCCCGAGAGTTGGAAGAAGAACTGGAACGCGAGCTTGAGGAATTGGACAACCGCTACTCTGAGGCCTTAACGGTGATAGAAACGACAAAAGCTGAGGCGACACTATGGAAGGTTCGTTTGGTTCTGAGATAATCCTGCTGGTGTTGAGATTGCCACATGTCTCAACCCACCTAACACTTGGAGTCAACCTAACTAACTCCATCTCAATAGACGAAATACGACAACTTACAAAGAGAGCGGAACCAGTTGTTTGAGGACCAGCAGGCACGGATACACAAGCTGGAATCAGAATTGAGCAGAGTCTCCTCCCAACTGCGTGATACGGAAATATCCAATGACACAATTGAACAGAGAGAAAGGTATGGCTCGCTGATGAGATGAACAACGCCTATAACGTGGCATGAGGTTTGGGAACAGTTGCTGCATCTGCTTTACCAGAAACTTATGAAATGGTGTCTGAACGTTACTCATGCGAATTGAACGTCCCTTTTCCTCATATCTGCTTCATCAACCACCTCAAACTTCTAACCCGCTTCTAACAACCCTCTTCACCTAACAGAGTCGTCTCTGCCTCTTTGAACGACCTGGAGTCCAAGTACAACGAATCTCTCGAGCGATGTATTATCCTAGAAAGCGAATTGGCATTAAAAAATGACCAATTGCTTCAGGAATCATCCCGCGCTCAGCGCCTAAATGAAGAAGTCTCTGATCTTCAGGAGGAACTGGAGGCCCGAACGCGAGAAATCTCCCGTCTACATAACCAACTCGCCCTGCATACCACCCACAGCACTGAAATCAGCAACGGCGAAGTTCTCCGTACCACAAGAAAAGACTCGGAAGGCCGCAACTCCGAAAGAAGTCACCAACGGCCCCGCAGCGTCTCGGCATCGGCTTCCAGCACCCACTCCCGCGAGTCACGTGTCCACAACCTATCGGTTTCCAAACAAGACAGTCTAAACGCACTCAAGGACATTCTCCGCAGTGTGAAGGAACTGGAAAGACAGTCGCGTTCGCGTTCGCGTTCGCGTTCCCACTCTCGTTCCCATTCGCGTTCCCACTCACAGTCCTCGGATGTTTCTGTGGCGGCTCATCCGGTCTCGGGGCTTTTGGCGGAGGCCAAAAAGCCGCTTTCTCCCATTCCGGCGTCTCCCTTGCCCGATCAAGGGACCTTCCGAAATCGGGCAACGAAAATCATCCAGCTGGACCAGAAAAGCCATTTTGTTTTGAGGACAGGACAGTCTTTCCAGCCGGATCGAGACGAAATGGATGAGGATCCCCAGGAATTGGAGACTCCAAGCAAAAAATGGAGCAAACCAGGGAGGTGACAAAGGGTTAGGGGGTGTCAGGGAGAAGATACCGAATACAAAGATGTTGCAAGTTTTGAGAGTGATTTCGATTCATGAAGAAGCCTATGGATCAAATATCAAGCTGGTCAGGCAGCAATTGGAGAAACTCCGATCTGAAGCTGGCTGGTTTCTATGTCTTGATGATTCAAGCATTCCGATATTGATGTTATTTATTTTGTGTCTACAGGATAATTCTTGCGGTAATGATGTCCAAAGGGATACGAGCAGGGGCAAATGATAACTGTGACTTTTCAATCATTGTCGATGTCCTAATCGTGTACTATGATTGAGTAGTTGATGATCTAAGGAGAGTTCACTGTGCCGGTGCATATGAACTATCGGTGTAGCAATGAGACACAACAGGGTCAACGCTAATGATGTTGATCGATTTTTACTAGAAATGCCTCTGAGGAACTGATGGCTCGCTAACTGAGACTATGTGGTCAATTAAAAGGAAAACAGGGTGGCCAGCGTCATTGAGGAGGAATCCAGTATCATATAATATCTCCAAAGACAAACCTGCCGCAAGATCCTTGAATGAGCAACCTGTACAAGTGTACAAATGTTTACTGCAATACAGACACGAATTCATGATTCTGGCCGTGATGAACAACCGACGGCGTGCTCATCGGTGGCCTGCCCATCAGATAAACACCAGTTCACTTCCTATTTTGAGCTGCTTCTTCAGATCTGGTAGTGAACTATTAGAAAAGACATCTTGACTCAATACTAGAGAAATACTGTTACGTTTATCAATGATTACAAGCCAATGTAGTCCATCACCGACTAAATCCAATGTAATCCATCACCGACTATGAATGTTCACAAAATGAAACAACTGAACAGCTATTCAACCCGACAACGCTATTCCTTCTACATAACAAATGCAACAGTAATAATACAACGTCTCTTCCACTATACATCTGAATCAGTCACCAAAGAAAAAGAGTTCTGATAGAAGGCACTTTAATAAAGGCCTTGCTATTCTCTCTCTTCAATGATGTTGAACCAAAAACAAGCAGCCGATGCACTCTTCTCAGGTGACATTCGGCAGAACAGAATCAGCATCCATCTCCGACTGCTAACCCAAATTTAGTCATAGGCTCTGTATCAATTTCTACATCCCGTCACATCCTAACACGCACCTTACCACGCAACCTAACACACATCCTAACCCACCCCTTCTCACTCAGTTGTTCACCTCCAAACGGTCGACATTCATCATGTACGAGTAAATGTACGCCACAGTGATCAGATGTGTGTTCAAATCAATACGCTCATCCACACTGTGCACATTGTACGTCAAAGGATGCAGCAAGAAAGGATTGAACCGGTAGATATCCGTCGTCAGATTCCAGTACCATCGGGTATCCGTGTTGCCAATCACCAGTCCCGGAGTAACCAACACAGGCGACGTAATTGTAGGATCAATCTGCGAGGCATAGTCCTCAAACAGATACCGCAGAGTACCGGCCAAAACCTTCCAGCTCTCCGATCCGAACCGGCCCACAGGAGCGGGCTCAACGGGTGTGCTGAGGTAGTACTCAAACACGGCATCCTCAATGATTACGTCATCTCGGATCGGGAGAACCTCCACAAAGTCGCCGTGCCTGTCGTACGGAGCCCGGGCCCGCACCCCAATGCCGTACTTCTCCGCCACCTCCACAATCTTGCCGAGCATGTGGTCGTACGTCTCTTGGATAGAAGAGCCGACGGCAACCCGATGGTTGATTTGTACGGTTGTGGTCTCGGGAAGGGCATTGTATTTAGATCCGCCGCGGATGGTATCAACGGACTGAGTAGTTCGCACGAGATACTTCAGAAAGCGGTTATCATCGAAGAATTTCAGCACGGCTTGCATAACTCTCTCCGAGTCAAATATGCGGAATGCAGCGTTTCTGTACTTGGCGGGCAGGGCAGGGGCGTTTTCGGCCAAACAGTAGATATGCTGGATTTCGGGATGGTCGGGCCGCAGGACTGGCGGGAACGGATTGTCTTCCAGGTTTTTCACCAGCTCGGCAACAATGCCGATGCCAGTATGGGGCGGCGGGAGAGAAGAATGGCCACCTTTTACCGAAAGGGTAATAATGGAGTCCGTCAAACCCTTTTCACCCGTCTGCGGGGAGACGACGGAGATGCCGAATTCCTGCTGGACCCCGCCAATCCCCTCATCCAAAATACTCAAAACGGAATCGTGTCCAAGTTTCTTGGTCAAATGCTGGCCAATCAGCTGCGCTCCGCGGATACCCGACGTCTCTTCATCAAAGCCGAAAGCGGCAATGATCGTTCGGCGGGGCTGGAAACCCTCGGCAATAAGCAGCTCCAACGCTTCCAAAACTCCAATCAGCAGATTCTTACAGTCTGCGGTACCCCGGCCGTGGATAAACTTGCCGTCGAAATACCCAGAAAACGGATCGTAGGTCCACTTCTCCCGCGAGCTGTCATCAATTGGAACAACATCCTGATGTGCCAAATACATCGAAGCTTTCAGAGTCGGGTCGGAGCCTTTCCAGGTGAGAACCAGATTGTAGCGGTTGACTTTTTCCACCTCCAAAGTAGCAAATACCGTGGGGAACGTCTTCTCGAGGTACTCATGGAAAGGGTCAAACAGTTTCCACCTGGGGTCTTCGTCCACGGGTCCCATGTCGTCGAAGTTCTCAGTAGCGATTTTGACTGCTCCGATAAGTTTGTCGGCTGAGCTGCGGGCAAATTCCGAATCAAACATGATGCGGTTGACGGTGGCATCAGAAGAGGGGAGTTTCGGGAGAATGGGGCACGTGGGCGTGTGGGACGCGGCAACATCTTCGGCCGAAGCAGAGGAGTTGATATCCAAACTGTCAGATCCCAGAGCCGATTTGAGAGCCGAGGAAGCTTTCTTCGGCAGGTACAAATGGAGAAGTCCCGCACCGGTGGCCACATAAGTGCCTAGCAAGGAGTCGGCAGGAAAATGTACGTCTAACAGAATAGTGGCCAGGAAAGGCACTAGCAGCAGCGAGACCACGCTGAGCAGCAGGAAGCCGCTCCGGAATGCTCCCGGCATGGCGTCAGACGGTGGGACGGACTGACAAACGGAACGGAACGAGGCGGCACGGAACCTGTCTTCGTGGCGTTTGCAAAAGGACTGCGGACGCTCCAAACGATTTTGTGTTCTCCCAACAGGCTCTTTTGTGGTGGCAAGATCTCGACTCTGTGGAAGGAAGCTCAGTCGTTTGCTGTTTGCCCCAGGTTTATAGACCGCCAAGTGCAAAGACGGCAAAAGAAAAGCAAACACGCCCGGGACGCTGTTGGGAATTGAGTTTGTGACGGGCGAGGAGGTGCAGTATTTGGACAGGTTTGAGGGTCTGGAAAGAAAGGGGGAGTGGGGAGATCAAGAATGATGGGGGCGGGGGGGGGAGAGAGAGAGGCGGATGGAAAGGTTTCTGAGAGATAAAAGCTGAGTTGATCTCAATCTCATACGGTGTGAATAAGGAGCTCCTTTTAATACAACGGATTGCATTGAGGGTTGCAATTAAGACTGTTAAACAGGAGTATTTTTGAATGTTCGATAGTTGAGCGGATGTCGCTTACAGAAGAGGGAGTTGCCTCTTTGGGGTTCGGATTGTCTAACAAGTGCTCGCAAATAGTGAGACAATCTTGAACTTTAATTTCTCTGAGAGGGGAGTCGTAGTCATGGGGCGTTGAGGTGTGAAGGAAAACAACGTTTGATATGAATGAGATCTGACTGACATATCCTGTGGATTACGAGAATCTTTGTATTTACTTTGATCAATTTTATTAGTCCAATCCTCTCTCAATAGTCGAATCAATTGAGTCAATTGCAACACTTACTACACCCAGGGTCTGGTTGTGCATCAGCTCATGCACATGCCGAGAGGGAAACAGATAGCGCGGGACTCGATATGGGACAGTGAGACCCTTCGAATGATCTATGCAGAAAACTGCAGAAACCTTGCCCGCAAACGAGCGCTTTTTTTCCGGTTCTGCTTTCAAGTAATGTCACATTTCCGACTGTAATAAGACAATATTAGGTAGATAAACCATCTGTCGTCTGATAACTACTCAGCACTCGTACTGCCTTCTGATGCCACCCAGCAATCTGCTTGGACATCTCGTTGAGCCGTCTCTTCAGCCAAGAGCCTTCGAAACCCAAGGATCGGCCACAATCTATGATTAGGTTTGACTATAGACCGAACCTTAATACTTTTACGAGAGGGTCTGGTAGTTCGGCAGACTGCCATATCGGACGGCCCGCGGATGATGATTGGAAATAACGAGAAACGGCGGAAGTGCGAATGATAAAGCGCAATTAGGCGGTCTCAACTTCAAGGAGATATGGTGATATCTTTCTGTCGAAACAGGGATAAGGATAAGGAAGAGACACGGGAGGGCGAAAGGATTGGCCAGGGTGCCTGACGGACATTTTCAAGGGTATCAGCTTGCAGGTAGAGAAGAGAGAATGGGGCTCTATCGGCTTCCTAGGGAATGATTTGTATGACGGAAATATATCGTCGATCTTTTTATGGGCTGATTCTGCAGACAATTGAGACTGTTTAAGTATCTGATGGCCCTTTTTCATGATCGTTTCCTGTCCATTCTTTTCATCTATGCTGATATGAGTTCTCGGACTCTACTCTGGAGTGAGCCACTGGAATAATACAGCCCGCCAAACAGTTTCCATCCGTTGCGGTAGAGACGGGCATAGCCGGAAAATCTTCCGCTTTTGCTCGGCTTCTGCCGCACCATTTCTCTATCACCCAATTGATCCGTTCCGATCGTAAGTTGCTTTGTCTTGATTTTCTTTCCCTGGCCGCCAAACTTCACGTCTCAGCTCAAGGACAATAAGGTTGCAATACCCGCATAATCCTGCATAAAGTTAGGAGCATCAGGAACCTAAAACACCGAGCAGCCAAGCCGAGCCAAGCCGAGCACCACCGCCAGTAAATCCGCGCTGATCAGCTCTTCCGTTCCGCACACATAACCAAACCTAAGGTTCCTCTCTTTCAAAATCGGAGAAGACTAAAAGTGTCAAATACCTTCCCGTCTCTACTAACGGGAAAGATGAACATTGATGATGGTATGCTGTGAAGAGTCATTCACAGTCTTGTATTTTCGTAACGTCATGAGATTTCCGTTGAGCCGATGTGCCGAGTATCCGCCACATCTGTTCGGCATCGCAGCTGCACTTGCCACATCTTTTCGGCGCCCAGTCGGCATCCGTCTCGAACCCTTCGGCAGGCTTCGGCAGGCTTCGGCATTTTTCGGCATTTTTCGGCATTTTTAGGCATTTTCGGTAGGCTTGGGTGGGCTTCGGTAGGTTTCGGTTCAACAGCCTTCAGCCGTCTTGAATTCCCTTCGGCCTTCCGTTTTCTACCTTCCGTTTTCGGCCTTCCGCAATCCGTTTTCGACCTTCCGTTTTCGCATTCCGCCTTCGGCCATCCGCCTTCGGCCTCCCTACGCCGCCCTTTTCGCCGCCCCCAAAATAACCCCGTCCCGCACCCCAAACACATTCATATCCGCATAGTAAAAAGACGCCAGGAAAAACCGCAGATCCTCGGGCCCGTACCGCCGCTTGTTGGTCTCCTCCTCGTCCCCCAAAAACCAGTCCCGCAGCTCCTGCAGCTCGGCCCGCCGCTCGTGCGCCTCCAGCTGCACATCGGCCCAGAACTGCGGGGAAAAGAGCCCAGCCCCACTTACCCCACCTACCCCGCCCCCGCGGCTGTTCCGCACACACCGCAAACGGCCCACCGCCTCGGCAATCGCCGCCGGCGGCAGCTCCAGCCCAACTCCGATCGGCTCCCGCGCCAGCACCACCCGCACCACATTCAGCACCATATAAACGGCGTTCACCTGCTGCCAGAATTTGTACGTAAACTCCGTCTCTTGCGGCTGCACGCGGAAGAAGTCGTCGAGGGCCCGCAGCAGGGCGTTGATGTCTATTTGTGTTTCGTACTCCTCGGCACTTCCGCCCCCGACTTTGCGGCACACTCCGCCCCCGTCCACAAACACCAAATTGACCGTTTCGGCCAGTTCCGTCCCGCCGGCGTGGCGCAGCAGCAGCGACAAAGCGAAATGTACGTGCTGCGCCGCCAGATGCAGCATGTACGGATAGGTGAGAAACTTTATCTCGTAGGGGAAGTTGGCCTCAAAGCGCGCCGCCCACGTGGCCAGCGCCGCCACCAGCGCCGCCGCCCGCTGCGCCCCCCTCCGCCAGTAGTGGCGCTGCAGCGCCACCTCGGCTGCGCTACCCCCGCACGTCAGCGCCAGCAGCGTGAGCAGCGTACACAGCAGCATCGACACAATTGTACGCAGCAGCAAATGCCGGTTGGCCCGCACGGCGGCTAAAAAGTCCGCCGGCGGATGCAGCAGAAACCCAAACGGCTCAATTTCCGTTTCCAGAAACGCCTCCAGCTGCGCCACCATCGCCTCCACCTCCCCGCGCCGCACCCGCGCCACCGCCGAGTCACACCACTTCGCCACCTGCGCCACCTGCGCCTCCACCGCCTTCCCCAACCGGTAGTACGCCACCTCCTCCACCTCCCCGCGGTCGTTTTCCTTCCCGGGCCGAGCCGTCGGCACCTCCGTGTCGTAATACTCCTCGTCCAAAACGGCAAACTTGCCCGTAAACAGCGACTCCAAAACATCCGCCATCATCACCTGCCGCCACGTGGCCCGCCACGTGTACTGCGCGTCGGGATCGGCAAGCCCAGGAAACACCGACGGGTCCCGATGCAGCCCGTAGGCCATGGCAGTATGCACGGCCAGGCCGCTGGTGGCGGAACCTTCGGGCCGGTGGAACGCCACCGGGCGGTCCAAGCCGAGGAGAGGTAAGGTTTTGAGGATGCCGGCGATCTGGATTTGGTATACCGAGCCGACGAACATTTCGTTGATCATGGACATGGCGGTGCCGACGTCGTCGAGGATGCGCGGGCCGAGGACGCGGTTTTCGGCTCGGAGGCGGCGGCAGAGCTCGCGGCCGAGGAGTTTGTAGGCGGGCGGGGACTTGGTATAAGTGGGGTAGGAGGCGGGGTAGGAGGCGGGGTAGGAGGCGGGGGCGGGGGAGGGGGTTTCGGAAGAGCCGAACGTGAAGGCGGAAGCGGAAGCGGAAGCGGAAGCGGAAGCGGCAGCGGAAGCGGAAGCGGAGGCGGAGGTGGAAGCGGAGGCGGAAGCGGAAGCGAAAGCGGAAGCGGAAGCGGAAGCATTCGGCTGCGCCTCCGGAACGTCCCGCCACGGCAAAGCCACATACGCCAGCCGCAGCAGCAGCAGAAACAGCGCCACCACCGTAAAATCCGCCTGCCGCGCCACAGCGAAAAGCGTCCGTTCCCCGTCCACCAGCAGCGCCTCCACGTCCCGCCGGAAGGTGGGGATCTGCAAGCTGACGTAGAAGTAGTTCGGCAGCATAAAATAGTAATCGAGCAGTTTGAGCGCCAGTTCGCGGGACGGCAGGGTTGCCGCCAAATGTTGGAAAAACGCCTCGGCGGGGTCCGATTCCGGCGGGGTAGCCTGCGGGGCATGCGGGGCGTGCGGGGCATGGCCGTCCCTTGGGTAAAGCTGCTCGGCCTGGGCCGCCTGCATAAGCTTCCGCACATACCCGGGCTTCGGGTTCCGCTTATGGTGCTCGGCCCGATCGGACTCAAAAACCTGCCGGTACGCGTGCCGCACAGCAACAAGAATCCGGGCAAAGGCAACGTCATTCGTCACCATCGAAAGGCCGCTGGTGACGCCGAAATGGTGGAACTGGTTTTCCGACACGTCCAGCACGTGGAACTTCGCCGTCAGATCCAGCATCGGGTCGACCGCCGGAGGTTCGGGAGTCTCCGGCGACGTCCAGTCCGACTCTATGGCCGCCATCGGGGCCGCGGCGAGCTCCCAGCTCGGCAAGCGGGGGTCTGGCGGGGCTTGGAGGGGCACGTTGAAGCGGTTGAAGTTGAAGCGGTTGAGGTTTGTGCTGCTGGAGGCGCGGGGCGGGAGCTCAAAGAAGTTCCGCGGGTTGAACAGCCCGTTTGAGGGGAGAAGGTCCTCCAGTTGGATATCCCCCGGGCTGGCGGAGCTGCTGCTGCCGGCCGAGCGAGTCTCGGAGGATCCCAAATGGGACGGGAGAGAAGGATGGGACGGATGGGGCGGATGAGACGGATGGGACGGATGGGACGGATGAGGTGCGCCTCCCGTCGGCGTCGGCAGCTGCTGCGGAGTTCCGCCGGCCAGTTGTTCCTGGAGGAAAAGCAGCTCTTTCCGGAGTTCCTGGTTGTCGCGTTTGAGTTCGTTGAGTTGCTCTACTGTCGTCCATTCTGGTTCCTGGTAGCGGCATTTGTTGGCAAAGCCGAGTCTTTTGCAGTTCCCGCATACGGGTTTTGCGCGGTCACACTTCACTTTGCGTTTGCGGCACAGGAAGCAGGAGGTGCCGATGCGGTTGCGGAGCCGGCGGACGCCGTCGGGTTTGTCGGGCTTGCCGTCGGGGGCTCGGCTCGGCTTGGCGGCTGTGCCGTCGGCAATGCCGTCGGGGTTGTGGCTCATTGTGGTTGGGGAGTTTCCGCTTTCCGAATAGGCGGGTTTGTTGGGGTTGGAGGCGGTAAGAGGTTCCGCGATTTCTATCTGAGGACTGCTTTGTGGTTGCTCGGTGTTGATATCTCGCCACAGTCGCAGTTTTGTGGTGCCGTTTATGGGATTAACATGCCGAGCCGGATGGTGGCGAGTTTGTCGGTTGTGAGTTATGAGAGCTGGATAACGGAAATGATGTCCGGTTAATAGTGGGAATGAGTCGGAAACGGAAATAATACTATTGCCGAGAGTGCCGCGACTGCGCCGCTTTCCTTTCCTCATCGGCTCCGCGTTTATCGGCGTAATGCGGAACGGAGCGGAAATGCGGCGAGCTCAAAGGTAAATTTCTGATGAGGTAATGCAAAAAGTGAAGGACTTCACAATGTTGACAAATATGCAGGTGAATGCAAGATGGGGCGCAATGCAGAGATTTTGCATGGATCCTGCATGGATCCTGCATGGATTCTGCATGGATCCTGCATGAATATTGCCTAAATCTTGCATGTAGAGGACAATAGCCTTGAGGTTAAGGCAGATGAGAAAGTTTATTTACGAGGAAACTCCTACGGGGTTTTTCTTGTGCAGGCAAGCTGCAGGCAAGTTGCAGGTGATACCTAGGTAAAATATGCAGCCATACGTGAGGTTTCAAAACAAGGTTGATCTTGCCTTAAAACCTATATTTTAGAGCCAATCTGTCAAATTTACCGAAGACGGCTTGGGAAACTCCGGCTGTGAATGGATGCTCGGGTGTTTGGCGGAGGATTGAAAGCAGCAGAAGATGCTTCCTTGTTGTGTGATCATGATGAGCAAAGGCATGCATTGGGGACTGTGACATACTCATAACTGACATGCAGCACTCTAGCAATCAAGCGAAGCTTGCTCTGATTCCTGATTTTGTTGGAAATGCAGGTCTGCAAGCAAGCATACAATGGATGCTTGGCAACGCTAACCTTAAACCATTTTCCCGGTTGGTTAGCCATACATGAAATCTGTCTTCACATCGTAAGGCAGAATATAGCCCAAGGCGCCAAAGCCTTCTGACATACTATCAACAGTCTCTCATCATCTTTTTCCCCCAAATCACCTCTCAAATACAATCAACCACCCCCTTTCACCCCCTATACTCACCCCACTCTCACTTATCACAGCCTCTCATCCATCTCATCCTGCCGCCCGAATTAGCGTGCCAAAAACCTTATTCCTAGCTCGCCCAACTTTATTCTAGTTTGCCACCTGGGAAACCCAACCGGCCATGTGTCTCCTTCCCCGTTCCTTTGCTTTTCTTTCTACTTGTTTTTTTTTTTTTTTTAGTGGAAAGGCTGAAGAAGAGCTGCTGAAGGTGGTGATGAAGGGGTAAAGGGCAGTTGTATGACGGTTTGTTCGGTTTGTTCGGTTTGTTCTACTGGTATTATTATTGTATGAACGGCTGGCTATTGGATTGAAAGGACGGCACTGAGTCACATGACACTGGAAGGCTTATGTTGCTGGTTGGTTTAGTTCGATAGGTATTTTTGAGCAGGTTTTTGGGCAACTGAGGGACAGGACAAAGGATCTCTGGTTTTATTTTTTTTCAGGTATTAGCAGAGGGCGGAAAACTGGTGGTTAGTGGTGTGGATAAGTGACGGTTGGAGGCACGACAAGCTGCACATATCAACACATCAAGCAACCTACTATTCTATAAAGCACACACAGAACAGCACATCAGCACATCACAATGGATCCTTCTCAGAAGGTCAAGAAGCCCCGCAAGAGGATTCCTATCTCTTGCCGAGTGTGCAGAAAGCGCAAGATCAAAGTATGTGGATGAGCACAGTACTGAAACTGCCTTGTGACTATGAAAATACTAACAGAGTGTTGCTAGTGCGATCGAGGAAGACCCTTCTGCGAGAGCTGTGTTGAAAACAAAACTACCCATCTATGCGTCTATGACGAGCAGCCATGGGAGGCTATCAATATGGGCTTGTCCCAGCAACAGTCGGGTGTGCTGGAATCTCAGAACCGGCAGCTGGTAGCCGAGCTGTCGGAGCTTAGAAACAGAATCAAACGTTTAGAGGGCGCAATGACAGGGCCGTTGCCCGATGAAATGTCAAATCCAGCCAGTGCGGCAACCACTACAAACACAAGCCCCCACACGTTAGAATCTACATTCAGCAACAATCCGAGCATTTCAGAGTCTGCGTCATCAATGACGACGGTCCCCTCCTCTGTGAGTGCCGCCAGTAGTTGCAATGGAGGAGGTGACGACTCGAGCCCCGACTACAGCGGCTCTACACATTCAACGTACACCAAGAAGATAAGTCTATACGGGTTTTCAGGGCCTGATCCGTTGACTGCGGGTCAGGATTCCGATGGCGAGGACTCTGTGATTGACTTGGCCCAGAAGTTTGACTCTCTGTTTATCAAGTACAACCGGTTGATTCACTTTGGAGCCACTTCCTGGATGGCCATCACGAACAATGACCCCTTTCTGAGTGAAATGCTGGTGCCGTTCATCAAAAACATGAAGTCGCTTTTCGAGAAGCCCGGCAAAACCGATCCGAAGGCGGCTAATTACTCTCACTGCGAGGAGGAAGAGGAAAAACCAAGTGGGGACATTTTGTTTGCCAGAAGCTTGAGCGCTTCTCAGCTCTTGACACTCATTCAGAACGTGCTGCCCCGGAGAGAGGTGTGTGATGTGCTTGTAGACTACTTTTTTGAGGCCTGCTATCCGCTGTATCCCTTTTTGGACGAGGAGCTTTTTCGACAGGAAATCATGTTTACGTTCTCCTTCAACCCCGCGACTGACCGGATGATCATCAACAACATTGACGAGCCCTTCCCGTTCCTTGTTTTGTACCTGATTGTGTTGCGTATTGCCTACCTCAACTCGACAGTAGAAGTGGGAAAGCACGGCCAACCCAGTAAGTGGAATCAGCATGCGCCGCACAGCTGTTTCAACAACCGGAATGCCAAGCTGCAGATTCTGTGCCGCGAGGGCATTGACATTTCGCCTATGTTTGTTGATTTGGCGAAAGTCTGCTTGGCACACTGTTCCATTCTGCGGAAGGTGTCTTTTAAGCTGGTTCAGTGTCTGCTGTTTCTGCGAATGTACCGAATGCATGCGCCGGAGGACGGAGACGAAGGGTTTGACTCGAACTCTGTGCTTTCGATTGCTATTCGAATGGCTCTGTCGGTGGGACTTCACCGAGATCCATCACAGTTTGTGTTTGTGGAGGACGAGCGGATACAGCATCTGTGGAGAAAAGTGTGGTACCAGCTTTTGTTTTTGGACTCGCTGGCGTCTATGAACTTCGGTGCTCCGTTGACAGTGCAAAAGGACGATTTGTATGACATTCAGCTGCCGTTCTTGATTGAGAGACACAAGAACAACCCTGTGGAACAAGAGGTGATCAAATTCCTGAAAGTGCAGTTCTCAATCACCAGGGTGTTGAGGTCAATGATGGACAAATGCACCAATATTGTGAATCCTCCCAAACGGTCTGATTTGGAGAATGAGCTCATCAGGCTGCAGAACATTTTGTCGGAGGACATTCCGCCTTTCCACGAACTGATGGCGGGAAACAACGAGGGCAAAACAACAGCACAGCTGGGTCACATGGCAGCTCTGATGTCGTTGCGACTGACGACGTCCTGTATTGTGTACCTGATCTACTATGTGCTCTTCCTGTCCTGTGAGAAGGAAGAGACGCTACTGCAGCAGAGATACTCGGGATCTGCGCTCCAGTACACGTTGATTCTTTTTAAGGCGTCAAACAATTACGCAAAGAGCGTGCACCCGTGTTTTGATGGCATCTATGAGAACTACATGTATGCCACAATCTACACCACGCTGATGCGCGCTTTGCAGCTTGTTTGCTCGCTGTGCATTCGGAGTAAACTGGGGCTGTACACATTCCAGAAATCGCTGCCGCGGTTCAAGTCCTCCGACTGGTCTCTGCTGGAGGATTGGAGACAAGCCGTATCCACTTCGGAGGAAAAAGCGGGAGAAACACTGATGGGCTATGTCAATGAGTTTTATGAGGAGTACGGAGGTGACTCAAGTGTTCGGTACCGCTCTTGGAAGATTTCACAGATTGTGAGGTTTTTTGTTAACTACTTCCACCGCAGATTCCACGAGCCGCGGAATGTTGCTTCTCATGCAGCTGGAATGACCAATGGTGGTGTTTGTGATAAGAGAGGAGTGGCACCATCTGGGGCTTCTTCCGGCGGTAAGGGAGGCTACGATAGCTTTCTGAGAGACTCCCTGAGTTCTGCAGACAGTCCAGCGTCATTGCTGAGATCTGAAACTACTGAAAGCTCAAGGGCTCAATTGGGTGCAGGAACAGAAAGCACCAGCTCCCAGGTCTGGAATGCTGCCTTGGATATCGATATGGCGAACCTTGAAGCAGATTTGGATACTGAACCTTTCAAGGATGTGTTTGAGGACAATTCGTACTGGGCCAATTTCCTGGACTCAAACGGTGAATACAGTTACGACTACGGGTCCACTCGCAGTTTTGATGCTCTTGCCTTTTCTAGCCAAACAAACGACGTGTTCAACCCTGAAATGTTTGGCTTCAAGTGAAGAAACGAGGAGATGTTACCAGCTATATCAGTGTGTTTTATAGCCGGAACGTCAGTGCGGGATGCAGATGCCTGAGTGTCAGGTCTTTCTTTACCAGCTTCCAATTCATGCAAACTGTCTGATTATCCTACGGCTTTGTTAGTTTGACAGAAGCCGTTGTTGTGAAGCTCAGATGTGTCTTCCAGGTGAACTGACATCAGTTCTTTCTTTAACGGAGGCTGTTTAGCGATTGGCGCAAAGTAGCCACTGATGTGTGTGAATAGTTAACACAGATGTGAACTGTGTATATAGCAATTCATTCATGATTACCTGCTTTTAAATATCACTCCAAACTCATATAGCTTTCTGACAGATCAGAAGTCCATTGCCTCTCGATTCACATATCGTGTTGGCAGTCTGAATTCTCATCTTCAGGTCTCACCCCGGGTGTTTCGGCGATCGCCGAGTTTTATCTTCTGTATAGGCTGTCCGTACAGGGATAATTGATTGTTCGAGGCAGCACTGCAGGTTGATCGATGATACTTCTGCAAAAGCTCACTAACTTGTGGAAAGGACTGAAAATCCGCTTCATTTCTACAGTTGTAATTAATCGGCTGATACTATTTCAAGCATTTCCACCATACAAGTTCTCTCAAATGAGTCTCTCAAACCAACTTTCTGATTTCTCCGCGAACTGCCTCCAACGCTTTTGACATCATGCATACGCTATGCAAGGTGGTTGTTGCTGGCTGCATCCTGCAGAGATTCACCGGAGCGAGACTCGAAGTGTGATACAAAACACGATACATCAAAGAAGATCTTTCTTAACACCTTTTTTATGTCTCTTGAATTGAACTTAACTTTTAAGGGTTTTCTGTTTGATCTATTTGCCTATACTGTAACAGTCTATATAAAGGCTCCACGACGGTAAACAGCCTGTTTCATATTTCCGTCTGTCATGTGACATTCCACTGCTTCTGCCTTTCACGCTCATCAACTGTCTTAATCAATTACCCGATGCGGTTTCCGTACAGGCTGCACTCTGCATCTCCTTGCATGAGATTATCGTTCTCATTCAATCTAGTATTTTTCTTTTCTATTATCTTTCATCTGCTATCTTGAAGATGGTCGAGTATGATATTTTGAGTGCAGAGATTAAACAGACACGGTGATCAGTCTAAAAGTCGATTTGAAGACATAAGATTTGGTTCAGCAAAACTAGAATTCTGCCTGTGGTCCATAGCTGTTAGGGAGAAACTCGTGTCTCTGCCTGGTTCTTCTCGAGTCGTCTATCATACTGAGGAACAGCTCGAACTGCAGTCCATACATCTGCTGCTGAAGGTATTGCCGCACTGGATTCTTGAAGCCGCACGCTCTCTGCGTCTATCTCATTACTTGACGGAAGTTCTGAATGGCTAGTTGAGTGTGGAGATTGACACGCAAAGTGCAACTCTTGCAATCCATCATTTCACAGGCCACCTGACGGTGTCTCCAAAAGCAATTGACTCACTCGGTGGAATACTTAACATCTGTCTTGTTGCTATTTGAAAGTGTGCTCGTCGCGGATTTGGCAAAGCGACCTCTCAGCTGTTTGTGAGGGGCTCTCTAAGCAATCGCTTAAATTCACAGTCTGTGGTATCGACTATCCTGTCCCTTCCGGCCAATCAGCCGGCGCCCTCAGCGGATCCCCGGAAATTTCAGCCCCCGTTGGAGGACGAAATCATCAAGAAACAATCAACAGCTGCATCTACTGAGGCACAGGTAGTATGCACTGAGCCTCTCCTAACTCTTTGTGCATCAACAATCTTTTTTTGCAGTTATTCCAACTGTTCGAAACATGCCTTCCAGATCTGAGAACCCTCGACATATACACAGAAAGATACTACGCACGGAATCTCAGTAAATTCCCCTGTTCGGGATTGCCCAATTCGTGGGTGAGAATCACATAACATAACACGCTTAACGACAGCATTTAATACGTCACACAACCAGATCATTCGCGCGACAAAATGTCTGAAGCTCAGCCACACGGAGCGGCTTCGCCCGCTTTTGGCTCTTTTAAACCATCCGGTGGCTCAGCTGACTCTCTGGCCCCCGCAGCCCCCGCCGCACCTTCCACAGAAACAACAAATGCAGCAGACACAAACAAAAACGACACAAACGCGATTAACGCAAATTCCGCAGAGACAAATTCGGCAGCCACAAATTCGGCAACCACAAATTCGGCAACCACAAACTCAGCAACCAACCCATCAAACTCATCGCAAGCGGAAGCATCCACTGCATCAGACTCAAACGGCACATCCGCCGGCCAACGAATATCCTCCAGCAGCTTTGCGGCAAAATGGCGCCAGCAGCACGCCTGTGAACGCTGCCGCCGTCTGAAAGTCCGCTGTGCCTACGATGACCCGTCGTACGCCGCTTGCCGCCGGTGTTTTTCCGCCGGCGTGCAGTGCTCGTTGGTCAACCGAGACGTGGCGCCGTCGACGTCGGAATCCAAAGTCGACAAGCCGAGCTCGGCTCGCAAACGGCCCGCCGGACGGAAGCGGTTCGGTACTGCGGCGGAACAGCTGGAACAGTGCATGTACGATATGTTCAAGATTGTGACGGATGTGATGTCGGCAAACCGATGTTCAGAGGGACATCGGGAGTTCGAGCACGCGGAAAAGGAGGGGCAGGCGGGGTTGGCGGGGTTTGCGGGGTCGGCCCCGCTCGCATCTTCCGCCAATCCCGCTAACTCCTCTCCCCCGCCTCCTTCCATCGACCTCACCCCCGACAAGCTCGGCCAGCTCCAAAACCAACTAAGCGAGTTTCAGCTCCTCCTCGACCAGCTCAGCCGCTTCCAGGCCCAGAAACTCCACATAAACCCCGCCGAAGTGGCGTCCTCCTTCAACTCCATCAAAGACGGCCCCGTCAGACTCGTCTCCCGTCTCCCGGCGATCCCCTATGAACGGAATGTCGTTAAAGAACTCATCCGGCTCGGCCTTTTGACGGAGAAAACCGCCCGCAAAATGTACAATGTGTTCCTCACTGACATGATATGCTACTGGCCGTGCGTGCCGATTCCGCCTTTGTGGACGTTCGACTTTCTTATCGAGGAACAGCCCCTCCTGCTGCTGGCCTTCCTGTCTGTGACGGCTCTCAACTCGCCCGAACTTCACGACACGCTTGTGTACTATCTGGAGCGGAATTTGGCACAAAGAGTAAACATCACCGGCGACCTGTCTGTGGATCTGGTGCAAATATACATTGTGCTGTCTTTGTGGGGCACGCCACCGAAAAAGTGGGGCAGCTACAAACACCAAATGCACCTTTTGCTGGCACTGGACCTCTGCCTCTGCCTCGACCTCGGCAACGAGCGCTTCCAGCTTTCCGATTCCCACCTCCGAACCGACTCCGAGGACCGCAAAGCCGTGCGCGCGTTCATGGAGGTCTACTGCTGCTGCGGCTCCCTCGGCCTCAGTTTGCCCCGCTTCCGGCTGGTGTCGTGGGGCCCGAGCCACGAAGCCGCGTGTGCCGCACTGCTTCGGGGGCAAGTCGAACCGGGCGACCGGTTTCTCGTCCAGTTTGGCCGGCTGATTGCGCTTGGGCAGGAGATTTTCGACGTGCTCGGCGCCGAAAGCCGCCGAGTCCCGCCGGCCACCTCCACCGACCTCCCCGCCGTCACTGCCGAGTACGAGCGGCGGCTGCAGCGGCTTGCTTCCGACTCCGAGTTTTTCCGGCGAGACCTGCCGCCCCGCCATCTGTACAAAATCATCTACTACCAGCTGCTCATGAGCATGTACGACTACTCCGTGTACCGAACGCTGTGTACGCGGCCCGGGTCGGAGCGGCTCGGCCCGCTGCTGACGCGGCTGGTGCGGGCGGCGGAAAAGGTAATTGACGCGTACCTCAACCTGTGCCACAAAACGCACCGCTACCCCACCTTCTTCTACTACCGGCCGATGCACGCGCTTGTGGCGCTGATCCGCGCCCGGCTTGTGGTGCGGTCCCAACGGCTGGAACTGGAAGTAAATGCCGAGCGGGAGTTTGAGCGGGTGAATGCCGCCATGAGTGCCGAGCTGCCGCGGTCCGTGGTGGCGCAGAAAATGTACCCGATTCTGAAGCGGGTGGAGCGGTGGATGAAGGCGTCGTCGGAGTTTTCTAGCGACGGGGCGAACGTGTCGCTGGTGCGGCTGCTGGACGAATTGGGCAAGGAGCGCGGGGTAGAGAATATGGAGATGCCGCGGGGCGGAGGGGAGCGGAGCGGGGCGGAGGGGAGAGGGACGGGAGGTTCCGGAAGCGGAAGCGGAAGCGGAAGCGGATTGTTTCGGGACAGCGGAGGCGTGCCGATTGCCCGGTCACAAAGCCAGCCTGCTGCACCGGCTCGGCTGGCGGTTATTCCGAACCGGCCAAACACTCCGAACGTGCTGCAGAATGCTGTACCAAGTAGATCCCAAAACGGATACCCCCATCCGGTTATGGGACAAACTCTGCCGCCGTTCGAGCCGCCGGGGTATACAGGCGGGGCCGGGCCGGGCATGCCGCCGGTGCCGCTGTACCCGCCGCACGCCGTCCCCGGCGCCCCAAGTCACGTGGTGCACTCCATGCCGAACATGGCGATGGCGCACTCGATGGACGGCAATGCCGAGTATCCGCTCCGGCCGCAACTGATGTACTCGACGATTCCGAGCGGGCCGATGCCGAGTGCGGGGTACTATAGTGCGGGGCAGGCGGGGCAGGCGGGGCAGTCGATAGGCGCCTCGGGTCCTTCCGGACCTCCGCACGTGATCAGTGGGGTGATTCAATCTGGAAATTCAGCCGAGCCGCCCGCTCCTCCGCCGCAAAACCCAGCCGAACAGGCCGAGTTACCTTCCGACCCGCGGCTCTCAGACGGCAACATGGAACGCTCGCTTCGGGAGATATTCAATGAGATTGACGCGGATGTGTTTCAGTACATCTCGGACCAGGGCCTGGAGGACGACGGAATTGCTGCGCCGGCCCCGTTGGCCGATCCGCTGTTTACCAATCCGGAGTTCTCCCTCCAGTCTTTGGACGACTCAGATCTGTTTGACCCGCAGGTTTTGATGGGCTCTGCCCGCGAGAGTTTAAGTGGCATATTCTCTGGTAACTCCTTTTGGTAGTGAGGAGGAGGGGTAGGAGGGGTAGGAGGGGTAGTGGGGAGCCCAAGGTTGTATATTAGTGATTTAGAGTAATATTAGTCATATTTAGAGTGTAACTTTGTGGTTTTGGGAGATTTTAGTAAGTTTTGTATTGTATTTGAAGGGAAATGGAAACAGAGATGGAAAAAGTGGAGAGGAAGGTTTATGCAGGGTAAGGAGAGGCGCATGAGTGTGCATGAAAATGCATGATGAAAGGAGATGTGGGAAAGGTGACTGTTGTAGTGAGTAGTCGGTCAAGCGTTTATTGCTTGTAATTGTGCTGTATTGTTGATTACGTTACTGCTTTAAACGGAATTTGAAGGCCAGGAATGTCCTTGAAAACCATGGAGAATATTCTTCACAAAAAGAGGTATGGAGACATGATGCAAGATCAACGCATAAGTGACGTATACTTGACGCAGGGTGGGCGTGGCCTGCAGCTTATTTCAGAAGGAGTGAACAATTTAGAGGAATTATCCGTTTGTTTGTTGTAAATTGCTCAGATCCAGGCTGCTACTTCTTTTGAATGATAGTCTAGACAAATGAACCTTAGAAAGACAGTCAGCTTTTCAAGCAAATGCATCGGAATGCCCCTACCCACTTCTCCCAAACAGGCGGCGAATTGTGGGGAAGGCATCAAGAGAGTCTTCCATAGCAAATGTCGAAGCGTTACTTCAGCAGACACCTACTAAAGCTGAGTAACATTTGCCTCAAAAGATATGTTAAATTTTATACATCTTTAATTAGTCATAAAGCTGTCCGCAAACCTCCGATAGGTCTTTTCCCTGACTTCTCGCCCGCTTTCTCGAGCTTCACGTCTCATCTCAAATCTCACATGCATGCATGGTAATGCACTGACATGCACCATTCCGGAGTAAGACACCAAGTCGTCCAACCGGACACTACCCGGAAACTTCCGGCAAATGCCACCTCAGCCGATTCCGGCGGCCCTTCCGCATTCCGTCCGTTCGGTTCCCAACGTATGCCACAAAAGCATGCTCGGCATCCAATCATCCGAACATCCACATCCGAACAGCCAAACATACACCACAACCACAACTCCCTCAACTACCGAACCCGTCTGTTCTTCTCACTCAAAACAAACAATCCGTCTCCAATTCCTCATCCAACTGATCTCTCAATTGATTGACCTTTACTCAATCAAAACATCCATCAATTTACTCAAAGCCCCACTACCCCACTACCCCACCACCCCACCTTCCCAATGCAGTTCCGTCTTTTCCCGCTCCTCCTGCTCCTCCTCGGCATCTCTGCCGCTCTGGCCAAACCCCTCCCGGAAGACCCGCCCATCACCCACAAAGTCTTCTTTGACATCAACCGCGGCGACGAGTACCTCGGTCGGGTCGTCCTCGGCCTGTTCGGCACCACAGTTCCCAAAACGGTAGAGAACTTCCGCACTTTGGCCACAAACGCGGAAGGCCCGCAAACATACAAAAACTCCATCTTCCACCGCGTTATTAAAGACTTTATGATCCAAGGCGGCGATTTTGAGCTCGGCAACGGGCGCGGCGGATCTTCCATATACGGCAAGCGGTTCCCGGACGAGAACTTTGTGCTCAAACACGACCGGCCGGGGCGGCTCAGTATGGCAAACGCCGGGCGGGACACAAACGGCAGCCAGTTTTTCATCACTACGGTGGTCACAAACTGGCTGGACGGAAGGCACGTTGTGTTTGGTCAGGTGATTGACGGAATGGATGTGGTTATGAAGGTGAGCGAGTCGCCGGTGAAGGCGGGGAGTGTACCGAAGGAGGAGATTCGGATTGTGGATTGTGGAGAGTTGGAAAACGCCGAAAACGCCGAGGCGAAGGCCGAGGCACAAACCGAGGAAGCCGAGAAACCCGCCGAGGCGGAGGTCGAGGCGAACTCTGAAGGGAAGGAGGATTTGTAGAGAGGGAGGATTTGTGACAGTGGAGTTAGTCGAGGCGCAAACCGAAGAGAATGCCGAAATTGCCTGAAATGCCGAAAGTGCCGAGGCGGAGGCGGAAGTGAACGCCGAGGGGAAAGACGATTTGTGAGAAAGAGAGACTGTAAGGGAGCTGTGGGAGGCAGGAAGGAAAAGAGAAATTGTCGGAAGCGGAACGGAACCGAAGACGGAACGGAAGACGGAACAGAAGACGGAACGGAACGGCAGACTGGAGACGGGAAACAGAAGCTGATGCTTGAGTTTTGATGCGGATCTCGGAACTCGGCGTTCGGTAGACCGAAAACGGGATTTCAAGCAGGAAAGGGGATTGCCAGAAGCCGACAATGGAAATGGTACTAAAGCGGCTAGCAAATCTCGGAAGGAGTGGGGCAGAAATGGAAACAGGAAGTCGGAAGTCGGAATCGGAAGTCAGAAGCTGAAATCTGAGACTCGAAATTGCAAGAAATTACCGGATGCGGAGGGCGGATTTAAAGTCGTTATCCGAATCGGAAGCGAAGCCGAAGACGGCAAATCGTCAAAAAGTCGGAGTCCGGCAATACTCCGAAGCGGAACGCAATTTTCCGGAGATTCCCTTACATGGCAAGACTGACTGCTCATTTCCCATCCTCAGTTCCGATTTTCCTTTTGCCTTCCGCACTGCCAAAACTCAAAAATGAACATTTTCGCCACTCAGCTCAAAAGACCCTAAACGGCTCATCTCCTAATAACAGATCCTTCTTGTTCTATTGTGTTCCCCTCGTTTTCTCTATTGCTTCCTTTTTCTTCTCGTCAAACGAGTTCCAGAAGTAGGAAAGTAGAGAGTTTTTGAATAAAAGAAGATTCTATATATAATTTCATCACATAGTAACATTTCCATAGAATCCTCATTTCTCTTGTATTTCCTCCCCCAGTTCTCAGTTACACTGCAATGAGTTAACTGTCTGAACAACACAAGTAAACTCAACTTTTATACTCACAGTTTGCTCTTTGAGATGAGTCAAATGACCGCTCAGTAACATAACTCAATTAACTCATATTTTACACTACATTGGAAGCTCCGAAACATCTGTTTTCGTGTCTTTCTCAAACGAAGAGTTTTTATGGAGTCATCATGCAAATTCAAACCAATTCCCGTTCCCTTCCAATCCTATTTATCATCCATTTCATTTTTTTGCTGTTCTCTATCATCTGCAGCAAATATCAATTTCTGCAATTCCGCTATTTCCGTACATTCGGCATTCGGCATTCCGCTCATTCATTCATCCCGTATTCCGTCTATTTCGCATTCCGCCCATCTCTTCTTCCTGTTTTTTCATCGTCCATTCCGCCCAATCCGTGCTTCCGTCTTCCATCTTCCGCCTTCCGTCTTCCGTCTTCCACTCCTTCCGCTCTTCGGTTCTTCAACCCGTTCCTCTTCTTCTTGCCCGCATTCGGTTACCCCTCAATTCCCCTCAATTACCCCTCTCTACCCCGCTGCCAGCTTCCCGTACCCCTCCGCCAGTTCCGCCATCCGCTTTTGTACCTCCGTCTGCCGCCTTTTGTTGTCCGCCAGCTTCGCCTCCACCGCTTCCAGTTCCGAAGCCGCCGTCTTCCGTTCCGTTCCGAACTTGTCCAAAACGACTTTCAGCCGCTTCATCGCCAGCGTGAAATCCGGAACCGGCCGCAAAGACAGCTCGGAACGGAAATACCCCGCTGCGGGGCTTTTACCCCGCACGGCATGCCGCAGCTGGTCCGCCTCCCACTCGGCTTGAACCCCCCGTTCCGAGTCGTCGGGATCGGAGAAGTCTTCCATCTCGGCATCGGCAATCAGCCGGGAGATTTCCAGTTTGTTCCGCTCCATTGCCAGTTTGTACGCTTCCGAACCCAAAACGAGATCCTCGTCCTGGAAACGGAACCCCTCCAACTCAAAATCGTCATACAGTGCGGCGGGGGCGGGGGCGGGGGCGGGGTTGGAACTTCCGAATTGGGAAGCCGAGTGCGGGGTAGTTTCAGCTATGCTTGTTCCGCTTGCCGCGTTTCCGTCGCTGTCGTCCCCGCTGTTCAACATAATTACGTCTCGGTCCAATTCGGAATCTCGGGCCGATCCGTCCCGAACTCCGTCTCGGCCCCTCCGCCGCTGTTCTTTCAGTTTTGCAATTGTGGCTTCGTCGGGTATCACAATCGGCTCTGCCGCTTCCGCTTCCGACGGTTCCGCCGATTTCCCTTCCGGCGAGTTTCCCAATCCGGCAACTGCCGCGGCGGGGTTGCTCTCAAAGTCCGCGGCAACCTGAGGCGCCGAGCCGCCTTCCGAGTCCGAGTTGCCGTTTTCGGCAAGCACGTCCATAAACTCTGTGTCGTCGTCGGTTACCGTGCGGGGTAAGTGGGGTAAGTGGGGTATGTGGGGCAGGGCGGGGTTACTGGCCGCTTTCACCGACACGCCACTAACTCTTTTCGGCCGCAGTTTCAGCTGCAGCGGCTCCACAAACGCATCCTCGGAGCCTTCCACATCCTCCGAAGTGGGCACAGATGCCGTTTGTGATGTCTCGGAAGTTCTCTAAAGGGGAGAATTGTTGTTAGTAAAATTTCAGCCCCGAATTGACGAATGGAGTGGAAAATTGAGGATAAAAGAAGGCATCAGAGGAGAACAGCCGCTATAAGATCATTTGGTAAAAAAGGAGACATCAAAAGGAGCGGAAAGGAAAGAAGAGAAAGCAGAAACTGCAGCAGAAACTGCAAAAGGCAGCAAAGGCCTGAATATTATATCCAGTGAGGAGGAAAGCTTCTCAGTGAGTATTGGAGCTTTTCAGAGGTGATTGAGTTTTCCATATGTAATACTGCCTCCCATAAACAGCACAGCATTCCATAAGTAGTACACCCTTCCGTAAGTAGTACAGCCTTCTAGAAGCACTTGTGCCTTACCGCGTTAACTGAGAATACCATTGGGACAGTCAAATGAGTCTCTTGGCCCTCCGGCCGTCCCAATTTCATCCAATAGTCATAACAAGAAGGTGCCTTCTTATAGTACTTTGTGGGGTGCCTTTGTCAAACAAGCAGCCCTTAAAGTCAATCATTCCAAGTATTCCCCTGGATCATTCCAGATGTTTCATTCCAGATGTTTCACATCAAATGTATCACTCCGAGTGTATCATTCCAAATATATGATTGAAACTTCGGAGAACTCTCCTGTTTAAGACTTCTGATATCCCTAAATGAGCCCAACCGCCTTTGTTTTCTCCCTCGTTTCTTTCCAGCTCCTACTTTCCCTTTCAGCTCCGCATTTCCATCCTCAGTTCTGAAGTAATCAACAAAAGCTTTGACTGCCTTCTACTTACTTTTTGGCTTGCCACATTGATTTTCCGCCGCGCTCTGAAAACGGGCTTTCCTGTTGGGGTACCAGCAGAAGCTGAAAAAGCTGTTAGTTGAGGATTCAATAAATCACAGGCAGAAAACAAAAGAAGAAATCCTGGAAAGGCATCAGAGGCATCAGAGGCAGAAAACAGCCATTGGGATCGATTTCGCCCGATCGCCTTTCAATCCGAAATGGCCCAGAAGTCATTCAAACATATCGTATTGCCATCAAATTCCTTCATAACATAGAAGTGTGGCAATGAAATAACATACCTTTTGGGATTCCTACTGCGGGGCCTTCTGTTCCGTCCGTTTCGTCTGTTCTGCGCCTTCCTTCCCTCCGGTTAATTCCTCCCGTTCCGCCACTTTGTATGTCCAACGGCTCTTCCGAACTCCTTCCAAACTCCCTCTTTCCGTTTCCCGCTTTTGAGCCGCCTGCCGAGAAACCGCCAAAACTCTCCTCATCGGATGTCCCGCCAGTATCAAACGACAAAACCACACGGGGCTTCTTTTTCCGTAAGAAGGACATTGTGGCTGCGGGAAGTTGTGTAGTGAAGCGGAGCTATCGCGGGTTTTTGTCTGAGGCAAAAGAGGAATCTCCTTTCAGTGACGCTGAGATGGAAAGGAATGCTGCTCTTTCGTAAGTCCTCACAGGGACGTTTACAAAGATGCCCAAAATGAATTGTTGTAAAGATTTCAATGAGCAAAAGTGACCCTCTATGCCTCAGAACCGCAATCAAGCGTCTATTCGTTTCACTTCCTGTGACTCCTGAAAGGTTGAGATCTCCAATTAGAGCCTTTTGAGTTCGATTGTTGTTTGTCACCCGTCAACCCCAGTTTTAGTCATCCCCGATGAAATACCAAATTCTGTTCACCTTTCCGTTTATGTTCTGCTGAGTCTCTTCAAGTCTCTCCTTCTTTTTCCAAATCGCCTTTCAGTTTCTCAGCCAGCCATAAATCATCAGCTTTAACAGCAGGAATGTCCAGTCCTTTCTTGCCTGATAACTGATCCCTCAGTTTCGGCTCATTTGACGCTGCCAGACTGTGTCCAAGAAATCAAGCCTATAATCTCGCAATATCCCCTACATTTAGCTACCTGAACTGTATCATAATTCCTCATTTATTCCACTTCCTTTATCCTTTCTTTCTTCCTTTCTTCCTTCCTTCCTTTCATTCCTTTCATTTCTCATCGGAAGGCGGAAGATGAGACGATACCCGAAGTGGGATATATGGATTACGTGATCATATAGTAGGACGAGACTTGAAGTGCAATGGGACTGTGAAAGGTTGAGCAATGATTTGGGTATAAGAGGGGGACTACATAGTCTGTCTACTCTTTTGTTCTTACTTTGAATAAGACGGAAAGTGGACAGAAGCTTATATAGCGAGAATCATGCCATGATAGGACCTCAGCAGACATATAAAGTCAGTTAGACACAATCCAGGTGACCCGTCGGCATGTCTGAAGCTGTAATGGGACACCCAGTCTCATAGCGATTCAGCATGATTTCAACAACTTGCCCTATGGCAGCCGTGCCGCCCTTCCAAGTAGATAGAAGGGGCTATGTTGATTCCTCTCTGCCGTAAAAAAAAACTGAAAACCTGTCATTTATCCGCCAACACTACCTCTTCAATGCCATCCACCCCGGTAATCATGGAAACGTAACTGATTACATCATCATATAAGCTTAAGGTCCATGCATGTGTATGCATGCTTTGCAGAAACAGGCGTTCAAAGTTGGGACAGCTCTACAACGAGATATCTCATTATATCTGGGTCAGATTTATTTTCCAATAAGGTCATTCATTACCAGATTGAATGCTGCACTCAAGTCTCCTCAAGCAGCATCGAAGCAGCAGTCGGAAGCGGAATCGCATCGGCCCACCATAACATGGGATGAGACATGAAGTACCGGCCATCGCCCAACTTCACGTCTCATCCCGTCCCTCAGGCAAACAAAATTTTGTGAGGGAAGAAAATCAGCAGGAAATGACAGAAAAGCCGATAGAAAAGACGATGGAAAAAGACAGAAATACATATTCTGAGGTGTAAACAAATCAGCTATAAAGCAGCTATTTAGAGGGCTGGTCTATTCAACTCGTTACCCCAAAACAAGTGTCTGATGTGACTACTGCAGAGCCTCGAACCGGAACTCAGAAAGGAATACAAAGCAAAGAAGGAACTTCTGAAGTGAAGAAACCACCATTTCAAGAAAGAATAAACAAGGAATCTAAAGAAAACTGAAAGGAACATTCGAGCTTTCCGACTAGACTACCAAAGGAGCTGATAACTGATCTCACACCGGTTTGATAAAGTTGGGCGTTCAGGCACTGGCAAAACTGGTGAGCAATTCATACAGAGTTGATTTGTTGTAATTGTCATTTTGGCGCTTTTGGCTTTTCTGGCTTTTCTCTCTCCATCTCAGCTCGCTGTTTGGAACATTGAGTTGTTCATTTGAAGCGTATTCTCTTTTCCCTTTGTTTGGGTGAAAAAAGAAGGAACAACTCTGCCTGCTTCTCTCATTCTACTGAAGTTCTACTGAAGGAAAGAAGCAGCCTTTACTCATTACAAGGAGAAGGGAATAAGAAAGGATATAAAGAAAACTAAAAGAGAACTCTGGAAGACATAAAATCTTCCAGCCCGAATACCTTCTCACTAATCGGAAGCCTCATAACACGATTGGCATCTCTTTTCTATTCATCTAAGTGACAAAAAGTCATTTCCCCTATCATCAAACGCCTTTTCCTGATTCCATTCCCATCACAATTCTCTCAAAATGTCATTTGAGCTGTCGGAAAAGGCACTGGAGCTGCACCGGCAAATGGGCCAGCACAAAGCCGCCGGCTCGCTGTTCCTGCAGGCGGAATTGGAACAGTACGTGGACTGCAAAACGCCGCAGCATCTGGCGGAGGTGATTCAGGAATTGATAAATCACGTAAGTAGGGACTGAAGAAATGAGGGGTAATGAGGGGTAATGAGGGGTAGTGAGGGGTAGTGAGGGCTAATGAGGGCTAATGAGGGGTAATGAGGGTAATGTGGGGTAATGAATGGAATTGAGGGGAGAATGGGAGAAGAAAGCGCTGAACTGGAAGGAAAGAAGTGGGAAATGGAAGGCGAAATGAAGGGAAATGAAGAGGAATTGAGGAATTCTTTTTCAAGAGAAAAGAGGATTTTTGAAAAGAAATGAAGAGCATTTACTAACAGAAGCTTTCTGCTTGTTTGTTCTTATGAACAGAAATATGTGAAGCTGGTGAAACAAGGCACAACGCTGTATTTCCAGTCCGTTTCCTCTGATGAGGCGGCAAAGTAAGTATTGGATTCTGCTGATTTGAGCCATTGGGAGATTGGGAAATAATGAGAGGATCTTTGAGGGAAGTGGGAGGTTGGAGAGACCAGCGGAACTTGTGAAACCTGTGAAGTCTGTGAAACTTGTGAAACGTTTGGAGCTTGTGAAACTTTCAAAGTCTGTGAAGTCTGGAAGAAATAGGGGGATTTAAGAGGTTTGAAGGAATGGAAAGAGTCATGAGGAACGGAAGAATTGGAAGAGATGGAGGGGCATTTTAGTGTTCTGAGAGGCTGAGGGGCTTTTGAGAATTGGGGGCTTCTGAGAGTTGAGGGTTTTCTCTTATATGACAAGTTGGAAGAGAAAATGAGATTTCGGCAGTTACTTAAGGCAAATGGGAGAGAGATGAAAAGATGATATGAACAGTTGCAAAGGAGTTGAAAGGAATCTGGAAGAAGTGGAAGGATATTGAAAAGACGCGAAACGAGTTGAAGGGGAAGTGGAAACGAGTTGGAATCGAGATAGAAGAAGCCAGGAACATACTGACGGTAATGGGAATGAGATTCTGAAAAGCGAAATGAGGGTGAAATATGAGGAGAGAGACGGATTTGATAATCTGATGTTATATGCAGATGGCAAAGGAAGAGAGGGGAACGTTGGATTATCAACTGACAGAGGGATAAGAGAAGGAAATGACTGCATAGTATTGCAGAGTACTGCAGAGTTTTGCATACAGAGTCCGCAGATCATTGTCGCCTCTTATACCCTCTTATTCCCCTTTCAACAATGTTTCTGTCTCAATCCTCTTATTCCTTTTTCATTTACTGGCATCTCCCGAACTATTCCCCAGTAATCTCCCTTTTATTCCCCCTATTTCCGTCCCATTTCTTGCCAGTTCTCTTCCATCCCTCTCCATCCTTCCTACTCCTCCTTTAATATCTCACTTATTTCCCTTCTCATACCCTCTATTCTCCCCACTCCTAATGCCTTTTTACAACCCCCTCATTCTCCTCCTATTACTCCTTTTTCCCCTTTTATTCCCCTCTTATTCCCCTTCTATCTCCTCACTGTTGTCTCTCCCCTCTCCTGTTCTCTGCTATTCCCTCCTTATCCCCTTTAACACCTCATCTCTCAAACATCCTCCCTCTTCCTAGTCATTCCTGCTACACATTCTCCTCCATCATTCTATCACTCCCTCTTAAACCCCATCAACTATACTGTTCATGTCCCTCTCATTCACCCCTATCCCCTTTCATTCCTTCTGATTCCTTCTGATCCTCATATACCCCTTTGATTCTCTCTATCTTCTTCATCTTCTTCATCTCCTTGATATGCCTCAATACCCCTACTATTTCCTCCAGTTGCTCCCGCTACTGTCTCCTCTCAAAAGAAATAGTAGAGGGGAGTATAAGGTCTCTGCCCCTCTCTACCCCTCCTTACCCCTCCATACCCCTCCATACTTTTTCACCCCTTTTCCCTTCCTTCTCATTTCATTACCCCTCTTACCACTCTCCACCCCTCTTCAACTCTCCCCTCCCTCTTACCTCTGCCTTTTTTCCGTCTTGCGCACTTTTCTCTTCCGCCCACTGCCCCTCCCTACCCCTCCTTGCTCCTCCACCATACCCCTCTTTACCCCACATTATCCCTTCTTACCCCGCCCACCCCTCCCTACTCCCTCTCCTACCCCTCCTACCCCTCCTACCCCTCCTACCCCTCCTACCCCTCTT
>JAKTWI010000258.1:0-41927 GCA_030561065.1 Sporopachydermia cereana | reverse complement strand
AAAAAAAAAAAAAAAAAAAAAAAAAAAAAAAAAAAAAAAAAAAAAAAAAAAAAAAGAACGTTTCACTTTTCGGATTCTTTGGTATTCGTGATTCTCGTTACTACTTGAAGGATTGAAACTCAAGATGCAGGAGTCTGACCAATCATGTTCCGAACCTGATGATCTTGCGGCAATCTGTAGAAGTTTACTATGACTTAGCGCGTGCAGAAAACACATCCCAGGTAGACTGAAAGTTTTCTCTATCAATGATTCCGGAAGTCTGCAAAGTTTATAATCTCGTAAGATCACACGCTGTACTCCGGATCACTGAGCCACTAAAAGAAGCAATTGCTGCACACTTTACGTATTGTCCCGAAAAGCACCGCGACCGTAATATTGATTCGTGTTCGCATGGAAAAGTACCCACAGATTCGCACCAGCTCCCTTAAGGTGGTTTCATGTTTGATTGCTTTCAACTTTTAGAGAAATATCTACACCCTACAGAGTTGTGGAGTCTTAACATACAGTTTCTTCTATGGCTTTCAAAACTCTCATCAGTCATACTGAAACTAAAGCTTGGTAGTAGGTTCACAACTTTCCTTTTCACACACCACAAGTTTTCAGTTGACGTTCCTTCTGTCTTGTCGAATGTTGCAGTTCCCTCTATCTGTATACACCTTGCCTGTACTTAGTTACCCACAATCTAACTCAAGAAACGCTCGAACACCAGGAACAGCTTATATTCTCTATTTTCTCACATTGGGTGTCGGTGAGCGATCAACAGCGACTTGCATCCTTTTTATTACAATGAGTTGATGAGTCTCTTGAGTCATGTACACTGTTTTGAGTAGCTTTGAGTCTTTCTCAAGGGCTCAACCTTAACCTTCCATAACTCAACTTATGAGTCATGAGTCATGATAATCAATTGTTATGATTATAATGACTCCTGTGACTCGTATATTTCCCATTCTGAACCTCTTTGCATCTAGCCGTGGCGGCTGTTCTGCGATTTGATTGGTCGGAGGTTAACCTTATCCTTGACGTCGAAACTTTTTGTTGGCTTCATTTGATGGGGAAAACCTTGATTAAAATCCTGTCCCATAGCGTTACTCGGTTTTTTCAACTTGTACAGCTACTCTCTTGCCATTTCATGCAAGCGATTTGCTACAATCTCCTTCGTTCTCAGATATCAGCTTTATTCAACGAATCCACACCACCAGAACGAAGCGCGGAAGATCTTCCCACAGGAGCTAAGAGGTTACTTTCTCTTTAGGACTCTGAAGTGTTCCCCTCTACTCACTACTTCCGCGTGTTGATGCCTCCCTAATGCTGCAATTCAATGGATTATTTAGGATTTTGCTACTCCTTAAAGTTCCGACTATTGTGAAGTTTATCTCTGACTGGTCAAAGAAGCAAGGAGACTCTCTTCTCTGGCTCTCTGGTATATATTAGGCTGATCTTCCTAATCCCTCCTGTCATATTCTGACACATCTACTGTCACCTGTGCTCCCACCTTTCTGCTCACTCACTGAACACACTCTGGGAGTCGCTTTTCTCATCCTCCTGCTAAAATGACTCCATCGCCTTCCATCTCTTCTTCTGAAGACGAAACTCCGGGAAGCCACCCGGCTTCCCTTGAGAAAACATTCAATCACGAAATCGAAGCTGGCACTGAAGGACCTACAGAACGCGAAATGGACATAATCTACAGGAAACTGGACCTCAGAGTCATTCCGGCTCTTTGGTGCCTGTACTTCCTCCAATCCTATGGTTCCGCCGCCTACGGAGTCTCTATGACTATGAATAGTGACCAGGGACACTCCCTAATCCAAACACTCAACCTCACATCCAAAGACACATCCACAGCCTCGGCTCTCTACTATGTCGGCTACATTATCTTCGATGTCCCGATGAACCTGATTATGACCCGAGTGGCCCCCCAGGCTTGGCTAAGCCGTATAGTGACTACAGTGGGTATATTCTATGCCTGTTATGCAGCTCTAACTAATGCCGGAGGTCTCATTGCCGTGCGGTTCCTCACCGGTATTATGGGCGCTGGAACCTGGCCCGGCATGGCTTACTACATTTCACTGTGGTATCCCCATCACCGGACTGCCCGTCGTATTGGCTACTACTTCACTGCAGCCCAGATGTCTGCTGCTGCTGCTGGGCTTATTTCCGCTGGGTTCCAGAAGATGGACCAGGAAAGAGGGCTGGCCGGGTTCCAGTGGATGTTCCTTATCTACGGCTCAGTGACTATTCTGTGTGGTATTTCTTTACTGTGGTGGCTTCCTGATCGGCCTTTCCAAACCGAAACGCCCACGTCTGGCATTGGCCGTATTTTCGCCAAACTGTGTCCCAAACAGATTCCGCCTTTGAAGTGTGAGGAGGAGCGGGAAAAGCACAGGATGGACATCAAAGAGCGGTACGTCAATATGAACTGGGAGCTGAAAGATATCTGGCCCATCATCACTGACCCCCGACTGTGGCCGCTGGTAATGATGTATTTTGGTGTCGTTGGCACAGGATACGGCTTAGCAGTGTTTGGCACAACAATCATCAAGATCAACAATCCTTCCCTGAGTTCCATTAATGTGTCTTTGCTGTATGCTCCTATCTGGCTATGTGATTTGGCGGGTATTCTTCTAATCACTCCGATAGCCGACAAGTTCAGAAAGAGAAGGGACGCCATATTCTGTGCCTCTTGCTGTGTCATCATTGTTGGGTTGATTGTCGCCACTTATGCCCACAACCCCTGGGGTCGGTATGTGGGACTTTTGGTGTGTGGCTTTGGTCTTGGCCCCACTGTTCCTATAACGATGACATGGACAGCAGAGATTTTGGTTCCCAGACATGGTGATGTGGGCAGTGCCTGTGGAGCGGCATTGGTGTCTGGTTTGGGTAACTTGGGAACAGTTATGACGACATATGCTCTGTATACTGGCTGGCCGAGTGACAGACAGAATAGGTATAGAAACAGCAACATGGTGATGGTTGCTATTCTTGGGGTTAGTATTATCTCTGCAGTCTGCTGTACGTGCATGAGGTACAGGTTGGGAGATTTGAGAACTGAGAGTAAGGAGGACGATGAGGAGCAGTAGTGACTGTGAGGGGTGATGAATATGGTGATTTATATAGTAGGATGGTGTTCCCTTAGCGATTCAGTTCTCTAGTAGAAATATAGTGCTTCACAAGAGCTTCAACCGTCTTTCCTAAATGCCAACGTTACATACATAGGCGAGGAAATAATGAATCAAGAAAATTCAGGTAATGCATGCCAGAACATGTATGATGAAAACTTATTCTTGAGAGATCCTGGAGTCCTCACTTACAAAAAAGCCCATTTCTCAAAGGGCCTCTTTACCAATCAAGAATGGACGACAGATAGGCAATAAAGAATGTGGATTATAAGTACGTGTGTACGTGTGGACCTCTCTTTAGTAGATCCAGCTGATCGATTTGTTGAGAAAGAGGTTCCGCAATCATGCGTAAGTTCTCTGATTGAGGATTAGGTCAATGTGATACATTATACATTGCTCCGCATAGTTCTAAAAATGACCGCCATATCACCCATCCTCTGTGCTCCACCCTCCTAACTCAAACTGAAGCCACCTTCACTGACGAGCCCCCGTTTGCCGAACTGGTGAGAGCAGCATCAATAACCGCCAAATGATGGAACGCCTTGCGGGGTGTAACCACCTGCCGCGATTTGTCCCCGCTGGTGACAACATCGTATATATTAGCATACTCCGCCAGCACGCCGTTCGTTTTCTTGTCCTCATTCTCAATCTCTATTGTCTCAACCTCTCCCGCATTCTGCTTACTGTCACCCAGCTGCAGCTCAATTGTCGGATTCTTGCCAAACGCGCCATAGTCATATACTATCGACCCATTTGTTCCGAAGATCTGAATGAACTTCTTCTTCTCACAGGCTCCGTATGTCGAACAGTACGAGTAGTTACCAATGACTCCGGACTTCAGTTTCATTGTCGCATACATCATATCATCCGTTCCAGAAGTTTCCTTCAGCTGACGAGTTAAAGCCGCCACTGACTCCACCTCCCCCAGAAGCTCGGTGATGATTGTAAGCTCATGAACACCTCCATCAGATAAGTATCCGCCAATATGTTTGGGATGCAGTCTCCATCCTGTGCCCAGATACTTGGAGCTGGTGTCGTATGGTCCAGACGACTGATGTATGAACCCCACAACTCCTCCAATCTTCGGCAGGACTTTCTTTGCTTCTGCCAAACTCTGCTTAAAGGCGAAGTTCTCCATGACAAACACAGGCACCTTCGACTGATCAGCCAAAGCGACAACCTCTCTCGCCTTTTCCACAGTAATGGCAATAGGCTTCTCTATTGCTATAGGTTTCCCCTTAGCCAGAGACTTGCGAACAGTCTCGACATTCTCCTCGGTAGGCAATACCGACACGACTACATCGACATCAGGATCGTTAATCACATCGTCCAGAGTTGTGTGCACTTTTGATTCCGGGATTCCTGCCTTGCGGGCAAACTCCTGAGCCCGCGTCAAAGTCCTGTTGGTGCATGCCACCAGCTGAAGCTTGTCAGACAGTGATTGTATAGCAGGGAAATGATTGTTGGTGGCAAATATCTAGGAAGAGCGTGTGTTGTTAGTAAGGGGTACGGCAGATGAATAAATGACCAAACAACTCAAAGGTGAGATAGTTGACTATTGGATGGAACTGTCAGCCAACAGACAGGCAACCAGTCAATCAAACAATCAAGCAAAAACAGCAAATAATCACACAGTCTACTAATCAGACGGCCATTTCGGTCATAGTAGACAAAGGGGCCACAGCACAACTTTGAGAAAGTAAACAAGTGCACTAAAACACTGTCCTGCTGTTGATTGTCTTTCCAACCATCAAAAGACCATAAATACATACGCCAGTGCCTGCGATCCCCACTTTCAATTGAGTCATGTTGATACTGGATATTTTGCTCTCTCTGATCTCGTATCTTACAAGCAGTAACGATCTGAAGTTCAATTGAAGACCAATTGATGATCAACTGACGATCAACTGTTATGTAGAAGAGATTCTGGTCTCAAACTCAGTTCCAACGTCAGATAAACAACCTGAACGCGACAAACAGTCAAAAAACACAGGAATGACTATATAAGGCGTCAAAACTCTTGATGAAAATAAATAAACAATAGAAAATGCAAACTGGAAATGCTGCTGATACGTGAGGCGAAAAGGTGCATTGATTTGCAGACCAAGTGAAATGAGGTCAGAGTCTAGATGCGTATTCTATGACCAAACAGCTTGCGGGGGTAATTTGCCGCACATCAAAGTTGGTGATGGAGAAAACGAGGAAGGTCGAATACTATAGATTCTGTTTATTTTTCAGGTGAGATTGACTCAATGGATGGAGATGGTCAGTTGTGAATTTCTTTCAGCTATTCAGTTGACTGATTAGTCTAGTTATGTATGATTCATTAGTAGTAGAAAGTACTGTTAGTTGAAATAAGATCAAGACATTTTCATCAGGCCCATCAGGCACTTCAGGCACTTCAGGCACTTCAGGCACTTCAAGCATTGTAAAAAATTCACACTTGAAAGGGGCAATCTATCATCAAGAGATATCACTACGAATGGTACATAGGAAGGCTATCCAGAACTGATAGAGTGACATTAATTTATCTGACTGAAAACAAACTCTCAACCTATAAACTATCGCAGTCTCTCTCTCACTTCAAAGATCATCTGCTGGGTTTCTCACATCAACAAACGCATTACTCTTCTGAGCGCTCTCCACTATCGCATTGATCACGGCGAAATGATGAAAAGGCTTCTCAATGCTCAGTTTCAGACTTGACTTGTCGCCAGCGACAAGCGGCTCATACAGAGCGATAAACTCGTTCTTGACCCCAACATAGTTGTAATCCTCTTCCACCAGCCGGAATTCAGTGATCGGAGAACTGTCCGACTTACAGGTTCCCGTTTGAATCCGGATAGTAGGAACCTCTGGAGGGTCCTGGGGATACTCATACACAACAGAGCCTTCATCCCCAAACACTTGAAGCCTGTTGACAGGCTCAGTGGCGCCATAGCAGCCGCCAAACTGAATCTGGCCAGCAAACCCTTGCTCCATCTTGACAGTAGCAAAGAAAGTATCGGGCGATTTAGACGTTTCCCGCAGACTCTCCGTCACTGCAGACACCGACTTGACTGGTCCAAGTATCTCTGTCAAAAGAGCAATCTCGTGAACTCCAGCATCAGCTATAACGCCTCCAACGTGATGCGGATCTGCTCTCCACCCGGTGGCGAGATACTTGTTTTTGTCGTCATAGGTAGTGGTGATCTGGTGGGTAAAGCCGCGGATTGTTCCAATCTGTTTCACCAGCTCCTTTGCTTTGGCAACTCCTGCAAAGTGAGCCCAGTTCTCCAGAACCATCACAGGCAAATGTGTGGCATTGACCATCTCCACAATCCTTTTCGCATCGTGTAGGTTGGCTGCAATGGGCTTCTCAAACACCACAGGCTTGCCAGCCTCAATACAGGACTTCACTACTTCATAGTTGAACTCCACAGGCAGCAGGGCATCAACGAGATCAATTGTGGGATCCTTGAGAAACGTGTTGAGGTCGTTGTATACCTTTTCGAACGGAATGCCGGCCCTGGCAGCAAATGCTTTTGCCTTTTCCTTGGTGCGGTTGTAGCAGGCGACGATCTCGTACTTGTCGGAGAGCTCAGCCAGCACAGGGAGATGTCGGTCTCTGGCAAAGATGCCTGTGCCGACGATACCAACTCGGATGACTTTTCCCATTCTGAAAATGTGGGAAGAAGAGGTGGTGATTTGATTGAAGCTCTTAGTAGATTGTTACAGGAAGTTAAGGTCTGTGGATATTAGGAAGTGAAGAGAAGGGAGTAGGCAGAGATGGGGAATGAAATAAGAGCGGATATGATATCGGGAATGGTATCGGATCGTTGAAGGAGAATGATAGAAATATTGAATCAACCTTCAAATAGACATCCCTTAACAAGCTCCCTCCAGCTCATGTTATGATTCAATTGACAACAGTACACTGCATCTTCTGCAGACTAACCATCATTTATATACAACACAGGACACTGTTCTCTCTCCGGCAAGAAAATCGAATTACTGATTCGGAATATCCCCACCATCCTTTCACAGCCCCATGGGGTCAATTGCATCAATTGACGATGGCGTAGTTTTCCTAGTTGGGCAAAGCAGGAGTTTTTTTCTCCCGGCCGGGATAATTGAGGAGGGGGAAGAGGAGTATTTGAGCCGAGATTGTTAATTGATGTGATGTGGAGTTGAGGAGAACCAGATGACTGATGGAGCTGGGAGGCGTGAGGCCTAAAAGGGTGCTTACGATCGCAGCTGATGAGGCTGGGTATGTGATTATATGGGTTGTGATCAGGGAGCCTTGACTGTTAATCCGAACCGATGTTCGATTGAGGCTGTTGAGTAGGTATGGAACATTATGGACTCAATCTACCTACCACATCGAGGCTTCTTCAATAGTTTATTTTGACCACCAGTTGTTCTCATAGAAGGAGGCTTGAACATACTGCTCATCAGGTGTTTTTGGCCACTACGAGAGATAAAGCGTGGGGTAAGAGAGATGAAAAGAGTGGGTTGACTGAGAGGGTCTTTTGAGTGCGGATGACTGGAGGAAATGTTCCTCCAGAGTGAGTATTTAGTAATTATTTGATTGCATTTTCCGCAGACTGAATATAGAAGCTGAATATAACCAGGTTCATCTTGGCCGTTGTGAGCCATTGTGAGTATGACTCGTTATGCCACATCTTCTCGAGAAATTAGCTGTCGACTCCAATCTCTAGCCACTCATGCTTGCTGCTCAATACAGGAACTTTTTCTCATTTTGAGGATAGTGTTCCCAGTTCTCAAATCTCCATTGACTGATTCAAGGCCCAGCTCGATTCATGGACAAGAATAAAAACAAATAAATAACCTAATAACTCCATCTTATCATGTCGTTCCAATCCCTAATCTCGAAACCTTTCCCGCATTTCCCCAGCAAACTTATGCATCTAGATGTGGGTTAATGCAGTTAAATGCAGGTAAATGCACTTGAACGCATGTCATCTCCCTTGCTTGTAGTTGCATATTGGGCATCGCAAGGAAAAAAAGATGCCAAAAAATGGACAGTCCAGTCTGTTTTGATATGGGCTAGATATTTAGCAGCCCTGGAAGAGAGAGAGGAACATTCATCATGAAACACCTCCACCTGTTTATTCTTAGTATTTCCTTAAGATCAGTTATCGCAGGTAGTGATGCGAAAAAATAGAACAGTGAAGCACGTGATATGGTAACAGTTGAATCTCTCAAACAAAACAAAACCGAACGTTGAGCTTTATTCTCATAACGACAAAATGTGATCGAAACGTCAGTTGGTAATTTCCCGCAGTTGAGGATGGTCCTCATCTCAACAGATCACTCTGATATTGTGGCGAGGGGCAATTTGCCATTCCCCGCTTTGCTGAGACGAGTTCAGTCATGTTGCCTTTGCAACCAGCCCTTCTTCTGCCATCAACTCAAACATACAAGGAAACGTAGTGCACCATCCCATCCATTCATAAACAAGGCATTATTCGTTTCTTATCATTCCTAAACGCAAAATAAAAGACGACAGTAACAAGTATACAAGTGACTTCACAGAAACCTTCACTCTCTCATTCCCATGCTCTCTCCACCTGTGGGAACCCCTCCTGCCTTCATGTCCTGCAACATGTCCTGCTATTATTTCCCCCGTCATGTCTTCATATCATTGCTACTCCACTATCCAATTCTCCTTTAATCGCTCAGTTATTGCCAGAGCCAGAGATGGTCGTCTTGAGCTTGGACCAAATACCATTGTCCTCGTCATGCTCGGCCTGCTGACCTCTGCGGGATTTGGAGCGCGACTTGGACCGGGACTTGGACCGCAGTCTGGCCTGTTCTCGGGATGTGACTGTAGTGAGCTCGTCGCCTTCTTTGTAGACAACATTGCCAGCCCCGCCCCGGCCCACAGCATATGTCTTGGGTTCGGTATTCAATGCCTGGTCCACCTCGGCCAAGTACTGCTCGGGGGTCTGAACGTCACCCATCTCAGCAACAGGATGAACGTTTCCAGCCCCGCCTCTGCCTGACCGGAACACCTGGGTGGGCGATGTGAAGGTCTGGACTGGGGCCAGTGTGGTGTCGATATCTTCGGGCTTCAGTTCCGGAGAGACAACAACGTTGCCGGCTCCTCCTCGTCCAAACGTGCGGTAAGACATTGTGATGGTGTTAGGCAATATGTTGTGTGTTGAGTTGTTTCGTCGGATTGTGTATTTCCTTGTCGCAGAGTACAGGTGTGAGATTGTGTGTGATTGATGGATGTTTGATGATGTTTGAGCATTCACCAGATGATTGATGACTCTTGTTTGTTTTGACCTTCTGACCTTCTAGTAAACTCTCCTTAACAGACTGCAGCTGTAACTGTATGGTACATCCAATTTCCTTCTTTACCTCTAGTACTACAATGAATTCACTATCCTCCTCTCTCATACAGCAAACCAAACTTCTCCACATTCAAAAAAAAGAAAGACAAAAATTCCCTTCCGCTCCCTGACACCCTTTATATATTCACCCTCCGCCATACGGCCTTCTTCCCCAACTCTGGGGAATCTCCGCTGAGGCCATGTGGGCCAAATATTTTCAGTCGGCTCTCCTTGGAAACTCTAATGCAGTGATGTTTTTCCTTCTTACAGAGAAGCATCACCGAACCGGAAACAAACAAAGCAGCAACTGGGGAAAAATCGTCTTGGCTTGCGGCTCAGAATGGAGTTTAAGAGGGATAAAACAAGTTGAGGAAAGCCGTTGATGACATGGGAAGCGGGGCATGCGTGATGCGGAGGGGAAGGGATTGGAATGGAAGGGAATGAGGGAATGAGGGAATGAGGAAATGAGGAGAATGATGGGGCGAGATGCTTGGAAAAGAAGTGAAAAAGAGATTGGAAGTGAGTATGGAGATGGAGGGATGGATAGAAGGGGGTGGAATGAGTGTGTCATTGTATAAGTGAATATGATATCGTTTGTTGATTAGGAAAAAGAGATACGTTCTATGGTGCTCTGCTGCTTTATGTATTGTTCCTTCTTGCTTTCTTTATGCTACACTGAAGGAGCAGACTTCCTCATTAGGTCTTCGGCTACCAGCTAGAATCTTTTCATCAGATAACTTCGAAAGGACGGTGAAATGACATTGGGAAGTATCATCATTACACATCTCTAGTTCGTACTACCATCTTGTAGACTGTAGCAGCACACAGGTCTGAAGCTATTTCATCCACTGAGTAGGTAGCAATAGGTTAATTCGTACAAGTCAACATCCCGTCAAATCCATCAAATATTGCATCAAGAACTCTTCAAAATGTTTGCAGCATTCCTTCCGTTACGGACTCACTTACTAACTCCTGCACTCCTCTCTTTCCCTCCATTATCCCCTTCCCCTTCTCCATTCCTCATTTCTTCCCCTCAGCATCGGAGACTGCAAGGACGCAAGGTCATGCGTGAGATTAGGGTTAAGCTCGTAACGGTTTTGGCGCTAAAATGGAGATGACGAACCTTGTTTTGCGAACGGAGACGTGAGGGTCGGAAGAGTCAGATCTGCATATGGAAAGAGCCGCCTGGAAAGAGGGGTGAAGGAACAGAATAAGTGCAGGAAGTGGAGCTGTATAAAAACATTTAGAGGAGCTGGTGGGATAATGTACTGCAGCTTTTGCCTAACTTCAGCCATTAGTAGGTTGTCGCCGGTCGAAAAAAATATCGCTCCTAGACTGTTAACTTGCTGAGGCTATGAAATGAAAGGTGAACCTCCTATAGGAGATAACTTCCCCGCTCGAAGGAAAAGAGCGAGCAAGAGGAGACCTCAAGTCGGTAAAGAAATCAGAAGAGTTTTTCCTGTCTGATCAACACCTAAACGATTACTGTGGCTGCAGCAGGAAGTTCGCTGAGGCCAGAGAGGCCGCTGAGGTCGGTGTCTGACTGCTGGTGTAAGGCTCTTCGAGAACATGCAAGGAAGAAACTCAAATAGCTGGAAGAAAAGCCAAATTGGGAAAGCTCGAGAGCGACTTCGGGGAACAATGAAATGCATAGTCGGAACGAGTAAGTAGGAAAGGAAAAACTAGGCTGTTACTGGTTGACGATTGATTTGTTGTGCTGCTTCTTGTGGTTCATATGATGTGGACCAGTAATAGCACAAGTCATCGAAAGCAGAGGCGGAGTTTTGTATGCTCATCCATCTGAACACCCATAGGCTATGGACACATCAGCTTTGATAGATGCGTATGGGGTGAGTCACAGGTTACCTCAGCAACAATTCATGTTTTGCCGGAATTTTTAAGTAGTAGTAGGTGGCACATAGCGGCTGGGTACTCGACTAGGTCCCGTCCCTCCAAAACCTCATACATTCCTCGTAAGTTGGCAGGGTTATACCTTCCGCGCGTCTGCATCCATATAGAGCTATCACGATCCCAGTTCCTGCTTTCTTCTTTTCTCTCAGTTAAATAGCAACACTCCGGCATTACTTCTTACACTATAAATAGCTCCCGATTCCTCCTAATTCGCATTCCATAGGATCTCCTTTCTCTTTCTCATCTCTTACCTCAACTCTTCCCGCTTTTGTCCGACTTCCCCACATTTCAGCCTGCTTCCCTTTTCGTCCGGCCGCTCACTAAAATCTGCAGGCTCATGCACCCACTTCCTCTTTCAGCCTATCATATTGTGCATATTCCTACATACACATTTCCCATCCTCCTTCATGAATACGGAGACTCCAGTGTTACGCACTTCATTGTTCAGTGCCTGTTGCAAAAACAAGCTTCAAAATACTGCTAGACTATCTTCCTCAACAGCCGTCACTGTGCAATGCTCCCTTCATACTGCTCTCAACCTCTTGTGCCCCATTCCAGTGTGTAGACACATGGGCTGCTTCCTGCAGACTCCGCAGCAGGCTGCATATACCTCGTAAACGCAAAAGATTTCATGTTATCTTTGAATTGTGTATGGAAACGTTAATGAGAAGAAAAAACAGGAAAAATCCCGTCAGTGCGACGACGGAAAATCATCAAAAGAACTCGTCTCAATAAGATACTGTATGAAGATATGAGTGGATTTTGCATCTGGCGACTTTCCCTTTCATGACGCGCAACCCCGGGACTCCACACTTTCCTCAAATCTCCTCAGCTTTTCAGTATATGGGGCCATATACTCTTTGTTGACGTTGATGATACTTATGTTGCCAATGAAATGAAGTTTGCTCAGTATCTGAACGAGAATCTGGTGCCGGAGTGGAAGTCGCAGTACTTAGACTACAAGGGCGGGAAAAAGAAGCTAAAGAAGCTGTTCAAAAACCCAGAGGAGTTTGAACATTTGGATAAGACTCTGAGGTACGATGCCAAACAGGGCAAATACGTCTCTACCCCAATTGGAGCTGGTTTGGAGGACGTCCAGGAACCTCCTAAATCTGCGCCGGATGTTGCAAATGCCTCCTCAATCCAGTTGCCCCCGCCGGCTATCAGACACGACTCGCCAGGTCCCAATGTGACTGAGGAAACAGCCGATGCTACTTTTGTAGCTGAGGAGAGTTTATCCCCGGGCCCTGAATTGAGAGCAGGCGCGTCTCAAAGTCACAAGGAGATCAACGATGCCACTCCATTATTGAAATCTATTGGAGCTTCCTACGACGCCTCTGAAGGAAACCCGGAACGAGTCAACACTCTGCGGAATCGCAGGGCCTACAGTTCTTCTACAAAGGATGAACTGCTGCGCAATTACTCACCAGTACATCCTTCACTGCTGAAACACTCAAAGATCTCCAATGTGCCCGAAGGCTCTCCGCTGCGGCGCGTGATGACTCTGAAGTCCTCCTTCAGGAAAGTGAAAGACAACATTGATGCCCTCCGGTCCAGTGACTATAACCAGACACTCACCCTGCGGCAGCAGCAATTTATGGCTTGGGTGGACAAAGAGTTTGAGAAGATCGAGCGGTTCTATAGGCAAAAAGAGGAAGAAGCCATTGAGCGGTTTCTCGTATTTCAAGACCAGCTTTACCAGCTCAGAGAACACAAGCTGATGGTGAAGAGGAAACAGGCAACAGACAAGCCGTTTCTGATTGCCACTTCAACCAGCCCCCGAAAGCTGCTGCCGGCCCGCTTTGAGTTCCCTTCTCTGCCGAAGTTTCTAACCGGCAAAGCCGGCACGGAAGCACATTTGGAATACTCCGAAGAGGCAAACGGGATGAAAAGAAGGTCTACACGGGACGAGGAGATTGAGATTGAGACATTTTCCCAAACAGATGGCTCGCATATGCCAAATATATACAGGCAGTCTGACGCATCTAAGGAAACCCATTTGCGAAACAGGGGAGCCAAATCTCGGGCAGACTCCAGCGACAGCGAAAGTGTGCATGCAGTGAGAATGAGCTCCGCTTTTGATGGAATCACAGATGGCGCAAGTATTGACCCCCGGCATGAACATGCCTCTAATAATAGGAGAGACTACCAGAGGAGACAGCCGCAGTATCATATCCCGTACCCTGTGGCTCGCAAGCAGCTGAAAGTGGCCATAATCGAATACTACCGAGCGCTCGAGCTGCTGAAAAACTACCGAATGCTCAACCGCATAGCGTTCCGGAAGATGGTGAAAAAGTTTGATAAAGTAGCCCATGCTAAATGTCTCCCGGGGTACATGGAAAAGGTGAACAACAGCTATTTCGGCACCAGCAGCATTCTCGACGACCTGTTCACCAAAGTGGAGGACCTCTACAGTATGTATTTTGAGAACGGGAACCGTAAAGTGGCAGTCGAGAAGCTGCGGTCAAAAGAGAAACCAGACATGTTTTATGTCCCTACGTTTGTTGGCGGCATTCTCTTGGGGATTGCCGTTCCTCTAATAGTACAAGCAGTTGTGATTGGCATTATTGACGCCACTAGTGGGGACGACGAGTGGGGCGTGAAATACCAGCTGCAGATTTGGGGAGGGTTCTTTCTAGTCTCCCTGCTGCTGGTTCTGTTTGCCGTCAATGCTGCTGTGTTCACCAAGTTCAAAATCAACTACCGGTTTATCTTTGAATTCGACCCCCGCACCCAATTGGACTACAGGCAGTATCTGGCGCTGGTGTCTGTGTTTCTAATGGGCCTCAGCATCTGTGCCTGGCTGTCCATCAGCAACTTCTGGCCCGACACGTTCCCCGGGAGATACTTCCCTGCTGTGTATTTGGGGCTGGCGCTGTTTGTATTCCTCATGCCGTTTGATGTGCTGTATCTGCGGTCTCGGCAGTGGGCTCTCTATGCCTTCTGGCGGCTGGTATTTTCCGGATTTTATCCTGTGGAGTTCCGGGATTTCTTTTTAGGCGATCTGTTCTGCAGCCTAACATACTCGCTGTCCAATCTGTCATTCTTTATATGCCTCTATGCCACACATTGGGACGGAGCTCTGAACAACGAGGACACTACCAAATGCGGTTCTTCCCATTCACGTGTTATGGGCTTTCTGGCCTGTCTGCCGGGCATCTGGCGGCTGCTGCAGTGTGTGCGGCGGTATGCCGATTCCGGCGACATGTTCCCCCATTTGGCAAACACTGTCAAATACGGGTTTACGGTCGTTGCCAACATGACGCTGAGTATATGGCGGATTGACAAGACAGCAGTGAACAAAGCCATGTTTATTCTGTTTGCAGGGGTCAACTCCTTCTACTGCTCACTATGGGATATTCTCATGGACTGGTCGCTTCTGCAGCCCGACAGTAAGAACTTTCTGCTGCGCAATCAGATTGCTTTCAAACAGCGATGGCCCTACTATTCCGCTATGGTGATAGACGTACTGCTGCGGTTCAACTGGGTGCCGTATGCCGCCCTGCCTACAGAAATCCAGCAGTCCGCCTACTTGTCTTTTATTATTGCCGCTTCTGAGACGCTGCGCCGCTTTGTGTGGCTGCTGTTCCGCATTGAGAACGAACACTGCACAAACATCCTCCTGTCCCGAGCGGCCCGCGACCTGCCGCTGCCGTATCCGACCATCAAAAGACGGCCGTCCCAGCATTTCCAAGCCGACACGGAAGGCGATCTCGGCGAACCGGGCCGGGAATTCCCGGAAGCGGAAAGAGAGGCTGTCGGAAGCGGAGTGGCCAGCGCCAGCGGAGTGGCCATTAAGCCGTTTACGGATCTGCCCGATAATTTAGCCGCCCCGCCGAATGAAGCGGCAATGGGACAGTTCTCCCGCCTGACCCCCGGCATCGGGACGGCGTCTTTCATAGTCCGCACGACCTCGAATGGAGACGCGCGGTCTGTGATGACTGAGATGTCGCAGTACTCGGGAGTAGAGGAGGACTCCATGCCTGTGCTGAGCAAACTGCGGCGGGCAATGACTCAGGCCCATGCCAAGGATTTCCAGCGCCGCAAGCCGGGACAGGAGCTCCAGCAGTCGAACGACAGTTCGGACGAGGAGCACAGTGATGACGATGAGGATGACGAGATGGGGGTTGGGGGGGAGTAGGGAGGGGAAAAAGGGAAATATAAGGAAAGATGGGAAGATGGAGAAGGAGGGACTGTATGGATGGAATAAGATGGGGTAGGATGGAAAATGGTGGATTAGGATGGGATCTGATGGGATAGGATGGGGCAGGATGGGATAGGATGGAATGAGATGATTGCTGCATTGTAAGACACCTACTGTAGGGGTAATTGAGACCTCAGATTATGGTGAGATGGCTGTGGGGGCTGCCACAGGCTATGGAAGGATATTCAAAACGGGGAAATCTCCTCTGTTTCAAAATTGTATTAGCAGTTGGCTGTACAGAGAAGTGCATTATACCTACAGGAAATAGCATGGTCTTTTGAGGTCAGTCTGAATATTCAGTGTAGAGGCAGCTGGGGGTATTATAGATGCTAATCAGAATTATTTCAATATAGAGGTTCCTCCCTTTGTATTACTCACTAGTGCTGATAAACGCATGCTGCTGCAGCTACAAGTCTGTCTGCTTTCCTCCAGACAATACTCTACTCTATTGATAGATATATATTCATATGCACTATGCACTATGCCCTATTCATTCAACTAAAATTGACCAGCTTGCGACCAGGCGGCTGCTGAATACCATCCCCTTTTCACTATGAGAGAGGACCTTCTCCATTCCCGTCCGAAAGAAGAAAGCCTGATACCTCCGTTAAATCGTTTATTTTATTGGCCCCAAACCGCTGATAGTGGCGGAAAGAATTGAACTGTCCGTTCAACTCCGTCTACCCGCTGCCCAAACGGAATGTAAAACGGAAGGTGAGACGCAAATTGGTAATGTCGCAAGCTCTCCAGGTAAAAGGGCCCACTGGGATCTTTGTTAATGAAGAATCCAACTTCGTTTCTCTCAAAGAGGTCAAGGAGCGAAAATACACTGTCAAAGCTCATGCCGGGCGCCATGGCATGGAACAAGTGTGGGTGCTGGCGGGCGGTTGTTGCTAGAGTTCCCGAGTATTGGGACAGGGAGGGAGGCAATGAACGGGATAATACCTCCCAATCTCCCGGAGAACTCCACACTCTTCTCACAACTCACTGAAGGCCGTCGGGAGGTCCTCCGGAGTTTCCGCCGCCCGCGGCTTCGGCAGAACCGCCGGAGGAGCCGCTGCTGCGATACGCCGGCAAACTATCCGCATGTTCCACTCCCAGAGTCATATTCTCCCTCAGCCTCACTTACTGCTAGAACTGTCACCCCAATCATCCATTACCATCATTTATGCCTGCTGCACTTTGGCATAATTAGGAGGATTCAGTTTCCTGTTGATCCACTTGGCCAGAGACACAGGAAGCAGAGAAGCAACCAGAATAGCCGCCAGCTGCCACACAAACGTAGCAGAGAAAGTGTACCCCAAATCAAAATAGTCCCCCAGAAAGGGCACCGAGGCTAGGTATATCGCCAGAGTGATAATCTCGGTCAGAAACATCGTCCGAGTCCATGTGTGGATCTCCAGAGCCACCATTATCAGCTCATTGAGGATCAGAGCAGAGAAACTAATGGCGACCATTTTCGTAAACAGCTCCTGGCTCAGTGACGTGAACACCTGCGAAAGGCCCTGAATAACACATCCCTGGTACAGAGACACCAGCACCCATACAAAGAAACTGCGGTAGCTGAGACTGCGGCCTTCCCTCAGCTCTTTGTACAGCTCAGGATACAGCAGGGCCAAATGCTCCGGCACATCCTCGTCCAAAACCAGGGAGAATACTGGCGCCATTGTATACACTGTGGCATATCCTACCATCAGCCAGCCCTGGTACAGCGCCAGAGGCTCAAATGAGGAGCAAATAGAGTAGAGAGCCTGACAAACAGATATAAGCAGCCCCCGATGAATGATAAACTGCGCCAGCTTTGCCGACCGTTTGTAGGAGTTGCGGCCGTGCCACACAAGCAGCGTTGTCAGATGGCAGAATTGGGTAATGGAGAAATCTGCCGCCAAAGAAGCCTGTTTGCCCTCTTTTCCCACAATGCCAATGCCCACATCTGCAGCCTGGATCATCGACACATCGTTACCCCCGTCCCCAATACAGCAGACGCGCTTGTTTGTAGCTGTACGGATCAGCAGCGCCACATCTGCCTTCTGCTGGGGAGAACAGCGGCAGGCTATAACTGCCGACAGCTTCACTGCTATGTCTATAAACTCCTGGCGGAAGTACGTCAGAAACAGCGCCAGCGACTCCCCGTCTATCAGCAGACACGCGTCGCTCCTACTGCGGAGATGCTCAATCTCATCTACCGCCGAGTCCTTCCGAGTGAGCTTAGTGACTGTATGCACATACTGGCCCCGGGCCACCAGTTTAGAGCTGACGGCAATACAGCGGGCCGTCTCTACTTTATCCCCCGTCAGCATCCAAATGCGCACTCCGGCGTTCCGCAGCAGCTCTAAGGACGGCTTTACGTCCACCTGCAGTTTGTCTTCTACGCCCGTCAGCCCCAGCAGCTCCAGGTCTGTTTCCAGCAGTGTTTGCACTACAGTGGCCATGGCCTCCTCGCGGCCTGTCATTGCTACCGAGGCTTCATGGTATGCTTTGCGGAAGTTTTGGTATGCGGTTGGGGATAATCGTTTCCGTCCCACTACCAGGGTCCGCAGGCCCTCTCGGGCCATGTTAGCCGTCTCCTCTTCCAGCCAGTCGTTGTGCTGGACGATTCTGGCCATTACAGTGTCGGCGCCTTTCTCCACAAACCAGATTTCGTTCCGGGAGGTATCCTCCACTATTATACCCATGCGTTTGCTTTCGGAGGTGAACGGGAACACCTCTAGGATTTTGTACTCCTGTCTTGTCTTTGAGGCTCTGTGCTCCACAGTCATGCTGCTTCTGTCTCTTTTCACCAGTGTCAGTCCCATTTCGGCTGTCCAGCGCACAATCGCCACTTCGTCCGGGGAGGATGCCTGGTAGGACATGAACCCCTCGTCCCAGGACGGGGTGACATTGTGGCACAGCACAAGCGCCTGGACCATATCGCGGATGCGGGCCGAGATGTCTCTGCGGCTTCTGGCGGCTGCCGAGGCGCCTGGTTCTGCCGCCACCGCCTCAGCCACAATGTCCATAGAGTCTGTGCCGTAGGACACAGTGCCCAAATGCAGTTTTTTCATTTCCATGTCGTTTTGGGTCAACGTGCCGGTTTTGTCTGTAAGCAGGTACTCAATTCTGCCGAGGTCTTCGGGAATAGTGCTGGTGCGGACTATGGTGTCCGGGATATTGCGGTCGTGCTCGATCTGGTAGGCATACACAGACTTGCCCAGGTCCAGATTGACTCGCAGGCTGACGGGGATGATGGTGGAGAAGAGGATGAGGAAACGCATAATGTCGACATACCAGTCGTCCCGAAACCCCTCCCCCGCCACCAGGGCGATAGACAGGACAAACACACAGGCGCAGAGGATTTTGGAGATGTTGTTTACCTCCAGTTCGAGCAGGCCCACTTTTGTGCCCGCTTTCGACGTGTTCATGGCCTGCCGCGTGTCTGTGCCCGTGTATATAATGCAGCCAATGGCAGACCCTGCCGCCAGGACCGTGTTTGCCCACATTGTGTTGTCCACAGACAGACCCTGCGACTGGTTGTTGTGGGAGATTGTGCCGACAAACGTGTGTATGTGTTTATCGGGCGCCGAGGCCACAATCTCTACATCAAACAGCTCATCCTGGGACAGGTTTTGCGTCAGATTAGGAGCGATGCGCAGTTTCCAGTCCGTTTCACCGTCCAGCTGGTCTGTGCGTATGAAAGTCTCGCCGTTGGGTTCAGACGACCACAGCAGCACCATGTCGCTGGGCACGCGGCGGTCTTTGTGCAGTTTCACCAGATCGCCCACCCGCAGGTCACGGGACGGGACCGGTTTGCTTTTGCCCAGCACCTCAAACAGCTCGTTGTTGGCTTCGGCATCCCTTCTGCGGCGCTGGATGTCGTCGGCCGCCTCTTTGCCCATCGTGACTGTCAGCACAAACGCCAGCGGCACAATGTACGACGACAGGTAGCCGATGCGCAGGGCCGGGATGGCCTGCGAAAGCGCCACCAGCAGAAAGTACAGGTTGAAGAAGAACTTGAACTGCTGGTACAGAATCAGAGGGATGAATGTGAGCGGCGAGTATTTGGCATTGGATATCACGTTTGACGGGTACTTCACCGACGTCTCCACCCCGGGAAGAACCACTCTGTCTGTGTGGGTGTCGGCTTCCGAGTCCGGCAGGCGGATAGGGCGATGAGAGCCCTTGCGGGAGAACCATCCTAGGGCCATTAGACGGTGTATAATGCTTTGTTTCACAGTTTGGAATGCGGTCAAATTGGGGCTCGCAGGCTGTATAAAGGGGTTCTCCCCGTCTCCCACAGAAGAACGCGACCAGCTGCGGTTCCCTCCTGCCGACGAAACGGAGCTGTGGCGCGAGAAGGAGCGGCTGTGTTTGGCTCGCGCGGATGCCGGCAGTTCGGAATGGATTTTGGCAGCCGCGGAGCTGCGTTTCGGGTCTACCAGAGAGCGGGAGAGCAGCGCCAAATTCTCTTCGGAGTCGTTTATCCTGAACTCGTCGCCGTCTTCGTCTTCGTCATCTGATAACGCGACCCCAGTGGGGGACATAGCCTGGAGACGGATGGCACTGGTTGTAAAGGGCGCCGGGTTGGGGCTGGTGGAGGAGGATCGCGCGCCCGGCGGAGAGACGGCGGCACCGAGCTGGGAAGCGGAGGGTTTTGATTTGCCTGAGGATGCGCTAGGCATTAGCAGATATGCGGAGGGTCAACAATCCGCCGTAATAGTGATTATGACGGCTGTTGGATTTGGAGGGGTGAGTACTTCCCGTGAATGTGTGGGGTGTTGCTGGTCAGGAGGCTGGTCAGGAAGTTGGGCACATAATTTCCTCGGCTGCAGTGAAGAAGAATTCAGTGGTATGATTGTCATTGGAAAGGTCTTATCGTGTTTAATCGATTGTATACATTTACTGTCATCATCTCACTGCTCAGTTGCCAATCGATTGTCCGGGCGATGATTCCTGATGTTATGTGTTTATGTAATCTGAATTTAATTGAGGCCTGGGGGGAGGTCGAGAGACTTGATGGATGGGGTTTGGTGATAGGAGTGAGAGAAAGAATGAATGATTGATAATTCAGAATGTGATTTGGTTGGATAAGTTAAGTAGTATTCGGTGATCGGTGAATAGGTTTTCAGAATCTTAGGGTTTTTGCCAAAAGGATTTGGCTACAAAGACGCCGGATACAGGAGATGTGATGTCAGTCAACACAGGAGATGAACGGGCAGCAGCCTCTGCATGAATGTGTAGAAAAAGAAATCGAATGAATATCTACAAGGCAATTCGGTCAGCCTAGTAAGGTGAAGAAGAGGGCTCAAACATTAAAAAGGGTGACACATGATTTTATTATTCGCCATAATAACAGCATGTTTATTTCTTGGCCTTCTTAGCCTTCTTGGCCTTCTTGGGCTTGTCGGCAGCCTTCTCTTTCTCAGCCTGCTCCTTAAGCACTCTCTTGACAATCTTCTGTTCTTCAATCAGGAAAGCTCTGACAATTCTCTCCTTGACGGCGTTGGCGCTTCTGGATCCACCGTAGGCACGGGAAACGGACTTCTTGGTCTTGGAAACGGTAGCATATTGTCTGGGTCTCAGGGAGACGACACCAGCAAGAGGGACACCAGTGTCACCACACTTGACTCTGGAAGCATTCTTCTTGATGTGGTGGTACACAAGCTTTCCGCCAGGGGTCTTGACAATCTTGACCTTGTTGGAAGCGGTGTTGTCTATAAGGGTTAGTAACTCTCTCAACTGAACTGCAGGCCAGAGACCGAGTGTTGCAACATGACAGTTGACGTGCTTCCGGAGATGAAGTAGCGCGCACAAATCATTGAGTTGATGGGTTTTTCAATATCGTTGAATATGTGCAGCAGACTGGCCTTGCAAGTTGTAGGGGTGGGTGATTTGACTGAGTGTCTGCCCGGCAGTAGGTTCCTCCCTCATCTGATCTCACATCGCTTGTATCCAAAGATCGAGCAGCACAAACTTCTAGATCCCACAAAATCTCCAGATCAATAGCGATCGATTCTAACCGCAAACTGAAGTCTTTCGTAGTTCGTTCAAAAGGCGGCCGTAAATTTCATTGTGCCCGGATGTCACATCATCTGCATGTCGCATGAGATTTTCATTCAAAACATACAAGGATTTCTTCTTCTGTAAGTAACTCTTTGAGCCATTGTTGACAATTTATTTGATGCTGTGTTGGTCGTTATCAAGACTGATCCCTTCAACTATCCACCTCACTCACACTAACACACTTATTCATCATGAAGGATCCCATATAGTTCACCAAGCATTAACGTAAGGCTCCACTCAATGCTATCCTCCCTCCCTACCAACTCGAAAAGTTGCGTGGGTTTCCCAACCGTTTCGAACTGGCGGAGGTTTCGGCTCTGAAGAGTGTTGGTTCCAGATATTCACATTCTGAGATTTACACGTATAAACTATTTACACTCTGTAAGCAGCAAATAGTAACTATTTGACCCTTGAAAGACACTCGTGATTATCACGTGATGTCTCGGGTTTTCCCATGTGGCGTATTGAGATGTCAAGTAGTGGGGACTCCTCAATCATGAATGGGGAAGTGAATTACGAGATTCTGATTAAATGAAAACAAAATCACAATATGCCTATCTCTATCCGAGTCAAACTGAGAAACTACAGGTTGGCTCGCGACACAAGCCTTTTACCTTGCTGTTAACTCTCATGAGTGACGGACACTTCAGGCTCTTATGAGAGTACTTACTCCTTTTCGACAGCGATGACCTCAACCTCAACGTCGGAGTCCAGGGGAAGGGTTTTCACAGCGACGGCAGATCGAGCAGGCTTATGAGTGTCAAAGTATGTGGTGTAGACGGCATTGAAGTCAGCGAAGTTGCTCATATCCGTCAAGAAGGCGTTGACTTTGACGACATGGTTCAAGTCAGAGTTGCTGGCCTCGAGAATGTTCTTGATGTTCTCCAAAACCTGCTTTGACTTGGCTTTGAAGTCGCCCTCGACCTTCTTGCCCTCTGGAGTGTAAGGAACTTGACCAGAGACATAGATTAGGTCTGTTTAATGCTATGTCAGTTCTCTGTTATCTGTGTAGAGGGTATGACTAGGACCGTCGTACTTACTGTTCACCTTCATCGCCTGAGAGTAGGCGTTAAATGCTGGTGCCGGGGCATTTTTGGTAGCCACCTATTTGTTCGCAATACTGGTTAGACTTATTTGGATTGATTATCATCATCTAAGTGGCACAGGTCGATCAACTGAGTTGTGTGCCAATTCAGACTTACAGGAGTGAGAGTGGAGCTGAATCTCTTGATCGACATCTTGAACATATTGAATGAGAGACTCTCGCTGTTGAGTTAAGTGACTGGCTGATTGATTAAATAGCTACAACCGCAAACTCTCAACCTTCACGTTAAGGCTATCAATCAAGGAGATAGATAGCTCTCAGACACTCAAAGTCGAGCACTCATTAACAATTGGGTGGTGAACAATCAAATGGTCGATGTCCTTATAGTTAAATACCACTACCTGTTATGGGACAACTTCAGCCTTCTCTCTCGGCTAGTTATGATGAGCATTGATTCTCTATCGATTGAATGCCATCAGTGAAGCTGATAGCTTCTGTAAGTTCGTTTACTGTGTTTGTATCTACCCACACTCTTCGCCGCGTTTTGCTGTTGAATCAATAGGCATTATGTCTCCCAAGGTTTTGCTCATCTCGAAAGCCAGTTCAACGATTCACTCGAGCAGATCATTTGGGCTAAGCCCTCCGTTGTTCGTGTGAACCTGATCAATGCCGACAATATAGCTGCCAATCAGTGAATGCCCTCAACTCTATGTTCGTGAAATGGTAATTATATCCCCGGTAACGCTCCCCTGCCGCACTTCACTTGGCTCCCCAACTCTACGTGTCAGTTTCTTCGACCACATGACCTGTCCGCACCCGCGAGCGATTTCCAAGCCCGGTTGCCATGCAGTGTACCCCATCACGAAACCCCACGAAACCCACTCCTCTCGTTGTATTCACTTCGCATCTCGTTCAATCCCATCCCTATACAGTCATATACCAAGTTTGCTCGCCGCATCTCAGTATTCAGTGAATTTTGTAGAGGAGATGACAAAGCAAATGCCATTATGCGCAGCAATCTTCCGATTCGCGTGCCGCGTCAAAGACTTTTTGTGCATGAGACGCGTAAGCATTTGCGACGCAGAAGCTCATGTACGGATGCATGCGAGGCCAGATTCCGTGTACCGAGCCACTGGATCCCCACTGTGTCCAATATTTGGTTGTGCCACACCAATTCTTTCATCGAAATCATTTCCCGAAGCAATCGTGATAAGTCCCGAATTCCACCATATACTATAAGCATATTATATGGTCCTGTGCTGTTAAACCCCCCTTAATTCTAATCACTGGTCCCGTGAAGCCATACTTCTTTCTTGTTCCATGTCTTCCTTCATTGGCCAGGCTCCCAAACGGCACACAGCACAAGACCCTGTCCCGCAAGTTTGGTCTGCGCAGAGGGTCTCGGGGCTCGTTGATCTATTTATAGCTGCTTGTGTCCAAACAAGGCGTACAGTCCAAATAAGGTTTTCTTGGACCGAACCCAATGAGGACCTCATCACTAAAAGTAAGTAAAAGCAGTAGAAGACGTATGTGATGGAAAATGTCAGCTTAGATGGTGGAACAGACGAGAGGAAATGAGAAGAGATGGGAGTGAAGTGTAGAATGTGATGGTTTTGCTATTCTGAATAGTTGTAGTTTGTTTAATGCATCTCAGCCCATATTGGATCATTGAATCTTTCAGAAATAGCTCCTTTCCTCAGGTTTAGATGAGAGAACTTGAGTGTTTCAATCTACTATATATATCTTTCTAGTACTTCAACGATCGAAAAGGGAGATTTGTTTGTCAGATACAGACAAGAAGCTGCCGAATATTGACAAGTCCCTTGACATGGAACATCGACACCGGATTACAGGAAGAAGAGATTGTAGGGCTATGTAAGGTGAAATTGAAAGATGGACGCCGTGAGTATGAAGTACTGAGTATCAGAATCAGCATGAACGTCACAGCTGATTGGAGACCAAGAGGCAAAGCTTCCGGAGAAGACCAGAGAAGTATGTCAAGCATGGGACCGATCTCATCGAGCCATGTTGTTTCAATAAAAGAAGCCTGTAAGAGGCAAGAAGATATTAAATGACCAAAAGAAATCACGCCGATGCTGGTGAGACTTGAGACCAACAAATTGGAGGCGCAGGTAAGATGAATCGTCTGAGCTACCAGTAAGCTGCTCAGGTTGAATTAGCCAGTTTAATTAACCAAATACATTATCTACATGTTTGAGCTTGAGAGCATCTTTCTCTTCGTGGCCATTGGATCCTCGAGTCCAATATTAGTCTTCGAGTACGCTCTATTGTTCTAAGAGTAATCCTTATCCTTCCCTCTCCGGATTTTAGCCAGATGAAAGAACTATCTCCTACGTGATCAACGCCGTCTATGTGATCCATATACACCCGTTACTACCGGGATCCCATTCCTGTCTTGAAAACACTCCTCTCTCAATAAGCCCTGAGAACTATATGGAGTGAAAGCCCTCTGTCCTAATCCACACACCGTAGACTGTCAAACCCGTCAGACCAACCAGTCACGTGCCATTTTGAGTGCATGATATATCATCAGCAGTAATATACGGTAAAAGACGAGCCAAGTATCAAATCCGCCAAATCAAATCCCACAAGTCATATAACACGTTACCATTCCTTCACCTCCCCACTCCCATCTCCTCGTCTACTCATGTCATCTCCAGCCCCCTCAATCCTCTCACCCGCCTGACATCGGCAATGCCATCTCTCAAAGACGCTACAGACAAGCGGCCGCCTCGCAACCTATTCTGGTCCTCGTATCTCAACAGCATCGCCAAGATGGCCTGCCGTCCTGGCATTTCGGCCTTTCCGGGGTTTATCCCCGTCTCCATGCCCTTCTTATCCGCAGCATCCGCTCAGAAATTCTCACAGCTTTTCACAGCCTTTGCTGCTCAGGTCTGCGGGCTGGGATTGCAATGAGACGGCCAGACCCTCCAGGGAAAACCTTAAAACTTTGATGAGACAAGAGATGCAAACCTTAAATGGATACGGATGAGGCGTGCCAGCAATAGACTGAAGGCTTTGTTTGGCTCACTACGCAGTAGGAAGAGCTTGGCAGTGATTAAAAGTAAGCAAAGCTACAGAGAAAAACGTAAAACAAACTCCAAAAAACCGTAGCAGAAGGAAGAGTAATACCTTCGGAAAAGCAACTCAATACCTCCCACTTCCCACTCAACAACCCAACACTCAACCCAATCCTCCACCTTTGCGCCAGACCCTCTGCTGCGCTATGCACACTCGTTTCCTGCCCCATCAGCTCCGTACACTGGCCTCCGTTTCCCGATCTGTACGCAACTCTGAAACGCCTACTCGGTCTTTTGCTCGTTCCTTCCTTTTTTTTCCTCAACACACCTCTGATTTCTGTGTTCAGTATTTTCTGGGCAAAAGTCCCATAATGTGATATTTCTCACTGGCAACATCTTTGCTGTATAGTCTTTTATTGGTATTCCCTCATTTCCTTCTTTTTTTTCTTCCTTTTGTCAGGGCTTACTGAAAGGCTGGCAGCTGTTCTCTCTGTCCCAAACTGTTTGTCGCTCGTTGAAGGCACAAGTGAAGATCGACGGGAGGGGTGAAGTGCGCGGTTGTGTAGCATCTACAGTTGGCGCCCAAACACCAACCGACAGCAGACTCCAGAGGATCGCTTTCCCGGGCCTGTGACTGTCCTGAAGACGCCTTGAAGACGCCTGCAAGCGCCCGTTGCTGACTGATCGCCAAAGGCTGCAAAAGACTGAAAAGGGCAGACTTTGCTGACTGGAGGCATGTCTTATCCCGAAGGCTACCACAACCCCTACGAGGGTACTGGCCAGGACCCGGCCTACCCGGACGAACAGCAGTACAATGGCAACCCACAGCAGCAGCCGCCTGCCGGCAGGTACTATGACCAAGGCCAGTACTACCCGCCTGCCAATGCTGGGCCCCCAGGTGGTGAAGACGCGTCGTACTACTATCGTCCGCAGTACGACGGATACGACGACGCGTATGTGGCCAACTCGGCGGATCCAGAGTACAACAACTACCAGTCGGACGGCGAAGGGTACGGCTCTGACTTCACGATGCCGCAGGACCCGCGCCTGCAGCAGCAGGGCGGATACTACGACGGCCCCGGCGGCCGCTATGGCCCCGCCAGAAGCGACTCGTTTGCCGGGTCGGGTATTTCGTATGAGGATGCGCCCCGCCAGCCGTCGGGCAGCTCTACTCCCATCTATGGACTTGACTACGCGTCGGGTGTGGAAGGCGGCCGCTCGCGCGAGCCGTACCCTGCCTGGAGCTCTGATAACCAGGTTCCTATTTCCAAGGAGGAGATTGAGGATATCTTTATTGACCTGACCAACAAGTTTGGGTTCCAGCGCGACTCCATGCGGAACATGTATGACCATTTCATGTGCCAGCTGGACTCGCGCGGCTCGCGCATGGCGCCCAACCAGGCGCTGCTGTCTCTGCATGCCGACTATATTGGTGGTGACAATGCCAACTACAAGAAGTGGTATTTTGCTGCACAGCTGGATCTGGACGACGAGATTGGGTTCCGCAACATGCAGCTGGGCAAGACCAACAGGAAGACCCGGAAGGCGCGCAAGAAGTCTAGAAAGGAACGCAAAGCCGCTGCTGGTGACGGAGAAAACCCTGAACTGACTCTGGAAGAACTGGAAGGAGACAACTCTCTGGAAGCTGCCGAGTACCGCTGGAAGGTGCACATGAGCAAACTGTCTCCTCATGAGAGAGCCAGGCAGATTGCTCTGTACCTGCTGATGTGGGGTGAAGCTAACCAGACGCGTTTCATGCCCGAATGCCTGTGCTTTCTGTACAAGTGCGCTGAGGACTACTACAAGTCTGATTTGTGCCAGAACCGGCAAGAGCCCGTGCCGGAGTTTGATTACCTCAACAAAATCATCACTCCTTTGTATCGGTTTATTCGATCTCAGTCATACGAAGTCCTGGATGGCCGCTTTGTGAAGCGGGAACGCGATCACAATAAGATCATTGGGTACGACGATATCAACCAGCTGTTCTGGTACCCGGAAGGTATCGAGCGGATTGTGTTTGAGGACGGTACACGTTTGGTTGACCTGCCACAGGAGGAGCGATACCTGCGTTTGGGCGAAGTTGAGTGGAAAGACGTGTTCTTCAAGACCTACAAGGAGACCCGTTCCTGGTTCCATCTGGCGACGAACTTCAACCGTATTTGGGTTATCCATTTCACCATGTACTGGTACTACTGTGCATTCAACTCCCCTACTGTGTACACCAAGGGATACATTCAGACGCTGAATAACCAGCCGCCGCCTCAGTTCCGTTGGTCTGCAGCTGCTTTGGGTGGTGCTGTCGCTTCCCTGATTCAGATTGTTGCTACTTTGGCTGAGTGGGCTTATGTCCCGAGAAACTGGGCTGGTGCGCAGCATTTGACCCGCCGACTGATCTTTTTGCTTCTGATCTTCGCGGTCAACTTTGCGCCGTCAGTCTATATCTTTGGGTTTATTCCCTTGAATGCTTACTCGAAGATTGGTCTGATTATTGGTATCATCCAGTTTTTTGTCTCCATTGCAACCTACATTTTCTTCTCTGTGATGCCGCTTGGAGGACTGTTTGGCTCCTACCTGAACAAAAAGACTCGTCGTTATGTTTCTTCGCAGACTTTCACTGCATCGTTCCCCAAGCTGAAGGGCAGAAACATGGCCATGTCATACATTCTGTGGTTGGTTGTTTTCTTTGCCAAGTTCATTGAGTCGTATTTCTTCTTGATTCTCTCTCTCAGAGACTCCATTCGAAACCTCTCAACGATGACGATGGCGCGGTGCATTGGAGAGCAATGGTTTGGACAGGTTCTTTGCAGACAGCAGGCCAGAATCGTTCTGGGTTTCATGTATGTCACAGATTTGGTGCTTTTCTTTTTGGATACTTATCTGTGGTACATCATTTGCAACTCAGTGTTCTCTGTCGGGCTGTCGTTCTCTTTGGGTATCTCGATCTTGACTCCTTGGAAGAATATCTTCACTCGGCTGCCCAAGAGAATCTACTCTAAGGTTTTGGCCACTACTGATATGGAAATCAAATACAAGCCTAAAGTGTTGATATCTCAGGTGTGGAATGCCATTATCATTTCCATGTACAGAGAGCATCTGCTGGCTATCGACCACGTTCAGAAGTTGTTGTATCACCAAGTTCCTTCTGAGATTGAAGGACGCCGGACTCTTCGCGCTCCCACTTTCTTCGTTTCTCAGGACGATCACTCCTTTGAGGCTGAGTTCTTCCCGCCGAACTCAGAAGCCGAGAGAAGAATATCCTTTTTTGCTCAGTCTCTGTCTACGCCTATTCCTGAACCTGTGCCTGTTGATAACATGCCCACCTTCACCGTTTTGGTTCCTCACTACTCTGAGAAGATTCTCCTTTCTCTTCGAGAAATCATTCGTGAGGATGACCAGTTCTCTCGTGTGACTCTTTTGGAGTACCTGAAACAACTGCATCCTGTCGAGTGGGAATGCTTTGTCAAGGATACGAAGATCTTGGCCGAAGAGTCGAATGGCTATCAGGATTCGTCTGACACTCTGGAGAAGGAAGACGAGACCCTGAAGAACCGCATTGATGATTTGCCATTCTACTGTATTGGTTTTAAGTCTGCTGCTCCAGAGTACACTTTGAGAACTCGTATCTGGGCATCTCTCCGTTCCCAGACGTTGTACCGTACCATTTCTGGTTTCATGAACTATTCACGTGCCATCAAATTGCTGTACCGCGTTGAGAACCCTGAGATTGTGCAACTGTTCAATGGAAACACGGACCAGCTTGAGCGCGAACTGGAACGTATGGCGAGACGCAAGTTCAAACTCCTGGTCTCCATGCAGAGATTGGCCAAGTTCCGCCCTGATGAAATGGAGAATGCTGAGTTTTTGCTGAGAGCTTACCCTGATTTGCAGATTGCTTTCCTGGATGAAGAGCCACCCCTCAATGAAGGAGACGAGCCCCGCATCTACTCGTCCCTCATTGATGGATACTGTGAGATTATGGAAAACGGTCGCCGCAGACCCAAGTACAGAGTGCAGCTGTCTGGCAATCCTATTCTTGGTGATGGTAAATCTGATAACCAGAACCATGCTCTGATTTTCTACCGCGGTGAGTACATTCAGGTCATTGATGCCAATCAGGATAACTATTTGGAAGAATGCCTCAAAATCCGGTCAATTTTGGCTGAGTTTGAAGAGCTGGAAGTCGACAACGTTTCACCGTATGTGCCTGGTGTCCGGACTCAGAACGCCAACCCTGTCGCTATTGTGGGTGCCCGGGAATACATTTTCTCGGAGAACATTGGTGTGTTGGGTGACGTTGCTGCTGGTAAGGAACAGACATTTGGTACACTTTTCTCTCGTACTCTGGCCACTATTGGTGGTAAGCTGCACTATGGGCATCCGGATTTCCTGAATGCCATTTTCATGACCACTCGGGGTGGTATCTCCAAGGCTCAGAAGGGATTGCATCTGAACGAAGATATCTATGCGGGTATCAATGCCATGATCCGGGGTGGACGCATCAAGCACTGCGACTACTTCCAGTGTGGTAAGGGACGTGATCTTGGGTTTGGTTCTATTTTGAACTTCACCACCAAGATTGGTGCTGGTATGGGTGAGCAGATGCTGTCTCGTGAGTACTACTACATGGGCACTCAGCTTCCACTGGACAGATTCTTGTCTTTCTACTATGCTCATCCTGGTTTCCACATTAACAACTTGTTTATCATGTTGTCTGTCCAGCTCTTCATGTTGACGATTGTGAATTTGGGTGCTTTGGCTTCCCAGTCCATTATCTGTCTCTACGACCGGAACAAGCCGATCACCGATCCGCAGGTCCCGCTTGGCTGCTATAATATCCAACCCGTTTTGGGCTGGGTTAGAACATTCATCTTGTCCATTTTCATTGTGTTCTTCATCTCCTTCCTGCCTTTGGTGGTTCAGGAGTTGACGGAACGTGGTATGTGGAAAGCAGCTTCTCGGTTCCTGCACCACTTTGTATCGCTGTCGCCTCTGTTCGAAGTATTTGTCTGTCAGATCTACGGTTCCTCGTTGATGAGTGACATGTCGGTCGGAGGTGCTCGGTACATTTCCACTGGTCGTGGATTTGCCACTGCTCGGATTCCCTTCTCTGTGCTTTACTCGCGATTTGCAACCACATCCATCTACTTGGGTGCTCGAACGGCTTTGTTTTTGCTTTTTGCTACCATTGCCATGTGGCAGGCTGCTCTTCTGTGGTTCTGGGTCTCTATTGTTGCTATGTGTATGTCGCCGTTCATTTTCAACCCCCACCAGTTTGCTCTGAAGGATTTCTTCATTGACTACCGCGACTTCATTCGCTGGTTGTCAAGAGGCAATTCCAAGTGGCACAGAAACTCCTGGATTGGCTATGTGCGGATTGCCCGTACCAGAATGACTGGATTCAAGCGGAAGACGCTTGGTGAGGAGTCTGAAAAGGCTATTGGCGATTCTACTAGAGCTCATTTCACGAATGTGTTTTTCACGGAGATTATTTTGGCCGCCGTCTGTGCCGGAGCCTGTTTCCTGGCCTACACCTTTATCAATGCTCAGAATGGTGTGAACCCATCTGAAACCGTTCCTGCTAACTCCTGCCTGAGATTGATTATCTGCACTTTGGGTCCTATAGTAATCAATGCTGGATGCTGTGGTGTGCTGATGGGTATGGCCTGCTGCATGGGCCCAATGTTGGGTCTGTGCTGCAAGCAAACGGCTTCTGTTATGGCAGGAATTGCTCATGGTGTTGCTGTTATTGTCCATGTTGTTTTCTTTGAGGTTATGTGGTACTTCCAGAGCTGGAACTTCACGTCTGCTCTTTTGGGACTCATTGCAAGTATATGTTGCGAGAGACTGATTTTCAATTTCATGATTGTGTGCTTCCTGACTCGGGAGTTCAAGCACGATCATGCGAACCGCGCCTTCTGGTCTGGTAAATGGTATGGCAGTGGTATGGGATGGATGAACATTACCCAGCCGGGCAGAGAGTACCTGTGCAAGATCATTGAGATGAGTTATTTTGCTGGTGACTTCATGCTGGCCCACTGGATATTGTTTGTCCAGACGCCTTTTGTCTTCATTCCTTATGTTGACAAGTTCCACTCCATGATGCTGTTCTGGCTGAAACCTTCGCGACAGATCAGACCTCCGATTTTCTCCATCAAGCAAAACAAGTTGAGAAAGCGCATGATCAGAAAGTACGCCTCGCTCTACTTCCTGATTATGATTATCTTTATTGCTATGATTGCGGGTCCCGCTGTTGCTGGGAAGAATATCGGCCACTCGTTTGCCGATGATTTGCCTGACTTTGCCGAAGGTCTGTTCCAGCCGACCGGCCTCAACAACAATGACACTGGTCCCAACGCACCTTCGTACATTGTGTCTGGCACTCCTTCGGCCAAAACCTGGTCTACAGTGAATTAGAGTACTAGATATTGGGTTTGGGTGGTATAAGGACTGGAACATATGGAAAGGGTCGTGTTTGCTCTCTGCAGGTTGAACATTGAGCAGGATCAGCGTACTTATTTGATGTTGTTGCCTCATCATACTGTTATTATATTACTATAAAGTATTGAATTGAAAGGTCTATTGATATTCCGTTACCGTATGATTCGAAAGCCCTTGCCCATTTGTTTGAAATCTTGTGAGCGCGTCAAAACTGGCTGGCTACGTCAGTTTTCGGGACAAAAGAGCTGATTGTGTATCTTCTATTCAGTTGGTAGATTGTAGAGGTTTTGCTTGAAATGAGGTATATCAGGTATATCTCACTCATTGACAGATCTCAACCTACTTCACCCCACCCAATAAACGATTACACTATCACTAATTATGTAATTGTGCTGCCTAGAGAACCCTATCTAAAAATAGAAAATACCAAACGAGCGATTCGACGTGAGGTTCTTTGCCCGATTCGGAAAGACACTATGGAACGTCTCGGAGGGACTGCGGTGCTGGAGCTTAAAGCCAAAGCTCCGGCATGGACATTTCGGATCATTCTCGGTTGAACTGTCAACACGAAGGATGCCGAAGGATGCTGAATTACATGGTGGTCGGGGCTGACTGTAATGACTCCACTGTGATTTCACCGATAGGAGTCTCACCAGAAGTGGCGGTATACGGTATACGCACCGAGCTTTGCTAAGGATGAAGGGGTAAGAGGTGTCGCGACATCTCAACAGCTACCATGTATAGAACACTACGCGACTGTGACGTTCGTACATGCAGTTCCTCTGTGGCCTGACACTCAACAGGTGGTATGCAGGGTGAGCTAGTTCTATTGGACTGTTCGGCCACTTTTACCCCACTTTTAGTGCTGATAAACATCACCCATATACATCATTCTTGCCCCATTGTACACGGTTCAATAAACCCTATGTATTTCTCCAGCCTTGGCCAGCAGCAGACTGCCAGCTGATGCACCACACCATAGCCATTGCCGGCCCGCCCCCATCCACCCTTCTCCAGCCATCCTGCCATTTGATTCCCATTCCAACGGGCCAGAAACCGCCAATATCGCCATGCAAATCACGCCCAGCCGGCAAGGCAGTGCTGAATATTTTCACTTTACCTGACTCGCCCGCTCCGGCTGCCGACGCGTCCGCCATACCAATCACATGTCTTGATCTACTATAGTGTTTCCGAAAATAGACCAAATGTACACAAGGTTCCATGCCAACCGGACTGCCAATCGCCGCTTCGGGACATCTTGTGTTTACACTTTTGCCAGACCCCCTGCCGTTCCAAACGGCTCCGAGACACCCCCCAAAGTGTCTCCGCCGGTTCCCATTTAAAGGTTCTGCTGCACCTTCTTTCTTGGCCTGCAAACTAGTCATCTTAGCGAGAGCCAAGAAGACTTGGCAACTGTGTCTGACAGGTCGACCGATCACCAGCCATAGGAAAATATTCAAGTTGAAGGACCCATCAGACCATCAACTCTCGAAATGGTTTCCGTGACACTCTCAACGGCCTGGTCCTTGCTGACTGTGGCGGCTGGCCTGTTTACTCAAACTGCTGCTGCCGCCGACGTGCCCAGCATTGAGATCAAAGGCAACAAGTTCTTCTACTCCAACAATGGCTCCCAGTTCTACATGAAAGGTGTGGCCTATCAGGCCGACACGGCCAACCTGACCAAAGGCGCCTCCTACAACGACCCGCTGGCCGATGCCGATGCCTGCAAACGCGATCTGCCTTATTTGGTGGGCCTGCAGACAAACGTCATTCGGGTGTATGCCATCGACCCTACAAACAACCACGACGACTGCATCAACATGTTTGCCGAGGCGGGCATTTATGTGATTGCCGACCTGTCGGAGCCCGATGTGTCCATCAACCGAGACGCCCCCTCGTGGACGGTCGAATTGTACAACCGCTACACTTCTGTGATTGATGCTTTGGCCCCTTATTCTTCTGTGCTCGGTTTCTTTGCTGGCAATGAGGTGACAAACAACTCTACAAACACAGACGCGTCGGCTTTTGTCAAGGCGGCGGTACGCGACTCAAAGGCGTATATTAAACAGAAGGGCTACCGGGCTATTCCCGTCGGGTACTCCACAAACGACGATGCCGACACTCGGGTTGCGATGGCCGACTATTTTGCCTGCGGAGATGAAGACGCCAAAGCCGACTTCTACGGTATCAACATGTACGAATGGTGCGGCCAGTCTACGTTTGAGAAGTCCGGCTATGCCGACCGGACTAAGGAGTTTGCCAACCTGAGCATCCCGCTGTTTTTCTCCGAGTACGGATGCAACGAAGTCCAACCCCGCACGTTTACCGAAGTACAGGCTCTGTACGGCTCCGACATGACGGATGTCTGGTCTGGCGGGATCGTCTACATGTACTACCAGGAGGCCAACAACTACGGCCTGGTGTCTGTAAACGGGGATACAGTGTCCACTTTGGAAGACTACGGCTACCTGAGTTCTGAGCTGGCGTCTGTGAGCCCCACAATCGTCCAGGAATCTGATTATACGCCTACATCTGTGGCGCTGGAATGCCCCGCTTCCACTCTTCCTTACTGGCGGGCTTCTACCGACCTCCCCCCCACGCCCAATGAGAATGTGTGCAACTGCATGGCTCTGTCGCTGGGATGTGTAGTGGCCAGTTCTGTGGACGAGGAGGACTACCAGGATCTGTACAGCTATGTGTGCAGCGAGGTAGACTGCAGCGGCATTAGCGGCAACGGCACTACCGGGGAGTACGGCAGCTACTCCTTCTGCTCTCCGAAGGAGAAGCTGTCGTTTGTGTTGAACTTGTACTATGAGAGCAACAACAAGAACCAGCAGGCATGTGACTTTGACGGCTCGGCAGTGATCAACGACCAGGCCACTGTTTTGGACGCCTGTTCTGAAGCGCTGAAGGAGGCTGGCTCGGAAGGAACCGGGTCTATTACTGCTAGCATTGAGGGCACTATTACTGCTGCTTCAGGGGACGCTTCTGCTACTGGACACTCCAAGAGCAGTGCCAGTAGTGACGATGAGAGCTCCAGCACTTCGAGTGCGTCTTCCTCTTCCTCTTCAGATGCTGCCGAGACGTCTGAGAACTCTGCTGGTCTTGGAGCTGGCAAGGGCGGGTCTCTGTATTTGGAGGCTGGATTGGCTTCTTTGGCCTGTGTTGTGGCTGTTTCGGGTCTGGGTGCTCTTTTCGTTTAGGGTGGGGAGTTAGGAGATGTTTTGTGGCTTAGAGATTGAATTTTAGTGGTTCTATTGTATGGAATTGAGATGTAGTTGTGTTGTAAAGGGGGAGTTTTCGCCTTAGAAAGCGGGGGTAAAAATTCATGAGTGCAGTCAATCTGTGAGAAATAACTGAATAGGGAAGAGGAAGATGATATCTCTAATTTCAGCAACGAAGGTCGCTTTCGGTTATCGGCCCCATATTGGCTACAGCTAAAGGCCGTTATTATCAATCTAGAAGATTTCATTCTCTATCCCATAATTAATTTAAAAGATCTCATCCTCTCTCTCATCCTCTTCTCTATCATTCAGCGATCTCGGGCTTCCCCTCCACACAACCTTAATACACTTTACGAGATCACTGCAAACGCTAATCCTATTACCTGCCTGAAAGAGCAAAGTTGCAGAACCTAAATCCACCTCATGTCTCCTCTTGCACAGGTAACATGTAGAGGGTCAGCATTTGCTTGGCGGGAATCCGCCTGACAAGAACTTCTAAGCCAAAGAAAAGATGGTGATATGTTGAAACGTGTACACCAGAAGCCGACGCGGTGTATGTAGAAATGTGCGCATCTCCTCAATAGGCTGCACAGCCTTGATCTGTCTTGAACCGATTCAAAGGCCGATCTCCTGCTACTGACTTTGAGACTCTCAATGAGTATCTCGCACATCCTTCCCATCTCTCCACGGTCGGCTCAACTGACTCAGAGAAACAGAGTTGGTTCATCTAATGCACCCCCAGCTTTAATCCAGCAAGCACTGCTACATAAGTCCTGGTAAAAGGCACCTGAGATCTCCCCCAAATCTTCCAATCATCGTTTTTAAATCTCTTGACATTCTCTTTATAATTTCCTAATTATCGCCTTATAATCGCCTCATAATCTCCTAGTATTCTCCTCATAATCTCCCTGTAATCTCTCAATATTCCTTCATTGAAGATGGAGACTAGCGTGCACTCTTACGCTTTCCCAATGAAATAAGGTTCAGGTCTGCAGTCCCTTGCATGGCGAGCTTATTTGCAGGATGGAACTTCATAGTAGCCAGCCGAGAAACTGAAAGATCAGACTGGAAAAGCAGAAAGACTTCACTGGCCCTGTAAGGTATTTGGAGCAACTGGAGACTTTCAAATAGTACATTCCCGTCTGCTAACTATCGTACCCCAGGTGCGCAAAATCACGTTCCGTACTTCTCCTTCTGTGTGCCTCTAGTAGTGAACTATAGTGAGCCGAGAGACTTGCGGAGCGACTTGATTCCCGTTGCCTCGCGTGGTTGTGGCGCCTCGGGAATGCCGAACAGACAAGGTTTTCCTCCACTATAAATAGCTCCTGAAAAGTCTAGAAGAGGGAATAGGAAACAGAGCAGAGCAGACTTGCACTCTAAAACCGAGCCAGAGACCAGAAGTTGATGAGGAACAAACAATAGAAGCTGTAAGTACAGTGTGAAGATACTTATTGCCCCGATCACATACTAAAAGCCAACTCAGAACTTCCCTTCAGTAAGCCAAAGCTCCAAATCACCAATGTATCGGCCTCCTCATACTACTCATACTATCAAACCTTTCACAGCAACTTGTATCAACTCTCTCCGTCTGCCCCGCTCCTGCCCACCCAAATAAAGTTCACTCTGGCGACCCGTCCAGGTTAAAGTTCAAAAACCCAAACCCAAACCTTATCCCGAGACCCCAAACTCTGCCGGACACAAAAACAAACGCCTGTCGTGTCGAGCTTTTCTTGGCCAAAAGAATACCGTAAACAAATAACCCACCAGTTTCCTTATATTCCCATTTATCCCTGACCTTCTCGCACCTTTCCTGTTTGCTTTTCCTCCCGCCAAACTCCCACAATCTCCTGGCAAGCCTACAAGCCTACAAGTCTACATATCACCTGCCTCTCCTCTTTTCTTCCTCCTTCTCCTTTTCTCCTCTTTTTTTCCTCCCTCCTTCCTTATCCCCAAGTGTCCCTGGCACCTCCCTAACAACCAAACAAGCGGAAGCAACTTCTCCCAAACACCTCCAATGCGCTTCTCCCTCTCTGCTGCCGCCCTTGCCGTGGCCCAGCTGGCCCGGCTGGCTGTGGCCCAGGACAACGCCACCATCCCTCCTATCGAAATCAAAGGCTCCAAGTTCTTCTACTCCAACAACGGCTCCCAGTTCTTTGTCCGCGGCATGGCATACCAGCAGGACACGGCCAACGTGTCGGCCAGCGGCCACCCGACCATCAACGACCCGCTGGCCTATCCGGAAGTGTGTGCGCGGGATTTGCCCTATCTGGTGCAGCTGCGGACCAACATGCTGAGAGTGTATGCCATTGATACCTCTCGGGACCATTCCGAGTGTATCAACATGTTTGCCGAGGCCGGCATATACATTATAGCCGACTTGTCCGAACCGGGTTATTCCATCAACCGGGACGCGCCGACTTGGGACCTGACGCTGTTTGACCGCTATGCCTCTGTGATTGACACTCTGGCTCCGTACCCCTCGGTTATTGGTTTCTTTGCTGGCAATGAGGTGACCAACAATGCCTCTAATACTGACGCCTCTCCCTTTGTCAAGGCTGCCGTCCGCGACTCCAAGGCGTATATTAAGAGCCAGGGGTACCGGGACATTCCTGTCGGGTACTCTACCAACGACGATGCTCAAACCCGACAGTATTTGGCTGAGTATTTCCTGTGTGGCGACGAGGACGTCAAGTCTGATTTGTACGGTATCAACATGTACGAGTGGTGTGGCGACTCTACGTTTGAGGAGTCTGGCTATGCCGACCGTACGGAAGAGTTCAGTGTGTTTGACGTGCCGCTGTTTTTCTCCGAGTACGGATGCAATGAGGTGCAGCCGCGGGAGTTTTCCGATGTGCCTGTGTTGTTTTCCGACGAAATGACGGATGTGTGGTCCGGCGGCATTGTGTACATGTACTTTGAGGAGGCCAACAACTACGGCATTGTGTCCATTCTGCCGGACGGCAGCGTCTCTACCCTGGAAGACTTCAACTACCTCTCCTCCCAGATGGCCAGCGTCAACCCTACAGGCGTGGCAATGGACGAGTATGAGCCCACGCCGTCCCAAATCGAGTGCCCGGCCTCCACGCTGCAGTACTGGAAGGCGTCCACGGACCTGCCGCCGCCGCCGAATGCCGACGTGTGCGAATGCATGTACGAATCTCTGGAGTGTGTGGTGGACGAGAGTGTGGCTGAGGAGGACTACCAGTCCTTTTTTGAGTACATTTGTGGCGAGATCAGCTGTGGCGGTGTTTCCGTAAACGGCACTTCCGGAGAGTACGGCGCCTTCTCCGGCTGCACGCCCAGAGACCGGCTCTCGTTCGTGATGAATCTGTACTATGTGGCCAACAACAAGCGGGCGTCAGCCTGTGATTTTGACGGTGCGGCTCAGGTGGTGAGTGCGGGAGACGTGGCGTCTACCTGCTCTTCGTGGCTGGAACAGGCCGGTGAGAGCGGCACAGGCACCATTACGGGTATTTCTGTTGTGCGGGCGACCGGCCTGGCACGGGAAATGGCCACTGTGGGACAGGACGGCTCTGACTCTTCCAGCACCAGCCGCACCAGCTTTGTGGGGTCTTCTGGTACTGGCAGCTCTGCTTCTACTACTGGGGACAGCGACGAGTCGGAGAATATGACGGGCAGTGTGGATGTGCGCATGTGGAATGTGCTTACGCTGTGTTTCTTCTCCACTGTGTTTGTCGGCACTGCCGGCGTGTTTTTCTTGTAGGTGGGAATGGGTGATGTGAATATGTGAATGTTGGAGGCTGAGAGTTGAGTATCAGAGACGGAGGATCAGATTTTGTTAGAGTACTGAGGATTGAAAAGACCAAAAGCGAGTATGAGATTTTGTTGAAATACCAGATTTTGTTACACTGTTAGTTTTGGATGGCTGTAGAGTGTGTATGATGGAGGAAGGAGGAGGGATGGTGATATGTTTGAGGAATTTATAGGCAGGAAGAGGGTAGGGCGATGTGGTGATATGTTTAAGGAGTTTATCACGGGTTGTTGATCAAGCAAAGGAAAGGACACCCAATCAGCTATCCAACAGAAATGAAGCCGCAAGTCTTGAGGCTCTGAAAGGGAAACGGGGATGTGGTTGGAGTTTCGTGATGAGGTGTAGGTCCTTGAAATGAGATCTGACGTCTTTCTCCACAGTTGGCTCCTCCGGTCTGAGTGACGGCCAGAGGTCCCTAGACAAATCAAACTCATGCGACTAAGCCATCTAAAGTATGTAAGATGATTTGGCCTTTTGAAGTTGGTCAAATGGCGATCTTCTGAGCTGGCAAGTGGTTATCGTATGGAGAACTGTTCTGGCCATATCCTCATTTGGTTGGCTGATATGGCATGCCCCGCAACTCTCTGAATGCTATACTATGAAGGGAAGCTGAGAAAGCTGAGGCTACTGAAAATATGCTGTAGGGTCCATCCAGTGTATGTCCAATGGGTGTTTTCGAGCATTAAGTGAGGTGAATTCCAAAGGCTTCTGCTGCCCGAGAATACAAGTTTAACAGTTCAGTCTCAATTATGAAATTCCGTAGCAGAAAAGATCCCCAGAATCAGGAAGTACGTCTTCTCAGACGATCGAAAAGAAAATTAATGCTGGACTCAACAATTCAATTGTTTGTAAAGGGGCAATTGGGTCTCCTTCAGGAGTCTTAAATATTGAAGGCAGAAATGGGGGTTGCCTATGGTGATGATATATTTGAGGCACTAACGATAAGAGTAATGAGTTGGCAGTTGGCGCTGACAACTGGCGCTCCTCAGTATTCTGTTGTGTTATGTTATCCATATGTAAAATATGGCTGCTGGTTTGTTCTTATCGGATCATCCCAATATATCAGCCCTGGCTTTGGACACCAACTGCCAATATGTGTGGTGTGGTGTGGCGATGATAAAACTGCTTTCATTATAGGCATCGACCACTCCATCTCAGCTCTTGGCCGAATGTTCATTTTCCATTAAATTTTACCCTGAGACCAAACCCACCGTAAATGCATTGATACCCGTATATCTTGTCTATATCTTTCTTTCAGGCAGCGAGTGTTGGCTTTGAGCCAAATGCTAATAATCACCATACTCATACACTGAGACTAGAATTCCCCCATTGTTCACTTTATCATGAAAATCTCATTGAGACTCTTTGCGTCCATTGTTGCGGCTTTTTTCTGAGCGATCCATTTCGATCGAATAGCCAGGCGGGAACTGACGCCAGGGATAGGAGACGGCGATGGAGAGAACGTTGCAGGTGCTGATTTGCTTATCTGTGAGTTCACGGCTGTCGTTGTATCTTTAGATGGTTCTGTGATTTCCCCTTTCTTGTCTTTCTTTTCCTTTTTCTCGTGCTTTTCATGCTTTTCATGCTTTTCATGCTTCTCGTGCTTCCCTTTCTTGTCCTTCTTGTCCTTCTTATCTTTCTTATCTTTCGTGTCGTTCTTTCCCTTCTCATCTTTCGTGTCGTTCTTTTCCTTTCTATCCTTCTTCTCCTTCCTGTCTTTCTTATCCTTCTTCTCCTTTCTAGCTGTCTCCTCCATCTCTTCCTTCTTTCCTTTCTTAGCCGAACTCTCCTTATCTTGCTTATCTTCCCTCTTCTCCTTCTTTTCCTTCTTTTCCTTCTTCTCCCTCTTTTCCTTCTTCTCCTTCCGCAGCTTCTTCTTTTCCTTCTCATCTTCATCAACCACTTTCTCCCTCTTCTCCTCACCATCTGCCGACTCCGCTCCCTCCTTCTCCTTCTCCTTCTCCTTCTCGTCCTCCCTCTTCCTCTTCATCGCCTGCGCTTGCGCATCCCACGTCGCCTTCAGCACCTCTCCCTTCACAAACGTCATCCCCCATTTGCCCTCTATCAGTTCCATGCGTTTCGACTCCAATGCCTTCTCCACTTTCTCTGACTCCCCATTCAGCTTGCCGAGAATCCTCTGAAACACATCCAGTCCTATGCTCTCATCGCCGAAATCCCCGCTTCCCTTTTTCTTCTCTTTGGCTGTTCGGAACCCCAATCCAAACATATCGTCTTTGACTGCTACTTTCACATGCGATGTGCTGCCCTGGCCCTGCCGGCCTATCCCCAAACCCGGTTTCCACCCCAGCTTTGCCAGATGCTGGTGGCCGAACCGTGACGTGTCGTTTGACCAGTGTGTGTTCCGCGGGTCCGCCGCTATCCGCGTGGACTTGCTTGGACCTGCCAGTCCCATTGTGATGCTTTGTTGTGGTTGGTAATAGAGAGGGGGAAGAGGTAGATGAAGAGATTAGATGTCTTGAGGTTTTAAGCGTGCATTGGAGGATGGAAGGTTGTTTGTCAAAGCAGCGACAGACAGAAGTTGTTTTCAATTAGTTTCCATATTTTTAGGGAATATGGAAACTTAGACTGTTTTTTTGATCATTCTGTTATCATCAGAATCTCATTCATAGATAGACAAAATAAAAAAAATTTGGGTAATTACTATTTTGCCAACTCGGACAGACTTCTATAATTTTGGTCACGTGATAATTAGGTTGTCCCGTATGCACTCTCATGCTTCAATTGTAGCTCATGCATAAGCTGCTGCAGCTGTCTGCACAAACTACATCCAGA
>JAKTWI010000257.1:1881-42280 GCA_030561065.1 Sporopachydermia cereana | reverse complement strand
GGGAAGGCAGGAGACTGGAGACAAAATATAGGAGGGAGGGGGGGGGGAGGGGGGAGACTGGAAAGAACGCAGTAGGGAGGGAGTAGGCAGGAGAAGGGGAAGAAATATAAGAGGATGGGGAAAATAAGGGTGTGAGATGAAAGGCTTTCAGCATTAATTGCATTTTCTGTAGTAGTAGTTAAGGTATTTGATATCTATTTGCCCCAAGTTTCTAGCACGTTACAGGCATCCGCAGCTTCGGCAGGCCCTCGGCTAGACTCCGGGGATTGAATGTTCGGCCGGGGTGGGGACCATGCTTGACAGGTGTGCCGAGGCCACATAAGGAAGTTGCATCCGCTGTGAGGCTCTGGACCGAAGACGGGCAAGCAACGAGCTTGCAGGAGTTGCGAGCCAGTATGGAAGGAAAAGTGGAGGGCTCTGGGGGAGATACGAGAGATAACGGAGGTCAGACGGAGGTTCCGAGGCATTGTAGGTTAGAGGTGAGAGTGAGGGGTTGGAGACTAAAGGACGGAACAACGAAGAAGGAAGAATGAGCCTCGGATGTATCGAAAGGGTGTTCGGCCAAAAACTGTGGAGATGTCTCTTGGCGTGCCTGAGTTGATCCTGCAGTGATCATGCACTGACATGCACTGCTCATGCAATATCTGGAGTGGGCGCATGGCTTTCGGTATGCATGTCCGTGCGTCAATGTCGGATCGGGAGAAGGCAGAAGAAATGGCCCAAAGAGGAAATGCGGCCCTTTTTCGGAGTGGAGAGTCCATCTCCAGCATGAAATAGACCCGACCGGCTCGATAATTCTTAGAGGGAGGGCCGCAAAGGTATGCTCGGAGATGGGGGGTATAAAAGCGGAGGGGACGGCAATGGCATATGTAAGAGAGTGTTGGCAGAACGAGCTAAAGCCGGCCGGAAATAGCATCCGAAATGACTAAACCCGACCGGAAAACATGTCGGAACTGCTACGAGAAATTAGTCCAATCGACATTGATTACACTACAAATATTTCAACGGCTATGAAACACTCATCACTGCTATAACCGGTAATAAATCCGGCTCACGCCTGCCGGCCAGTCACCCACTCGCCTCCTCAATCCCTCACTCATCTCCGAACGCCTTATCGTAGCCGACAAGAGTATAGCGGAACTTCGGCTTCCCAGCATGGCATCCCTCCAAAACCTCCTTCACCCCCTCCGGGGAAATTGCCACCTCTTCCACCCATCCCTTGAGACCCTTATCGGCCGCCAGTTGCAGCATATCCTGCATCTCCTTCCGGCTCCCCAAATGAGACGCTCCAAACAGACAGGCATTGCTCATAAAAGTGCGGGCAGTGACACTGAAAGCCCCGCCTTCTGGAAGCCCCACAGTGATAAACCGGCCGTTGACCCGCAGCAACCCGAGATAGGAAGCCAAATCAAACCCTTCGTTGGAATTGGCCGTACACAGAATCATGTCCAGCTTGCGCGCGTACTTAGTGGCCCAGTCAGGCTCCTCCAACGTGGCAATGTACCGATCCACGCCCAGCTTTTCACAGTCCGCCTTTTTAGAGTTGCTGCGGGACAGCGCCCAGACCTCGGCCCCCAGCGCCTTGGCCCACATAATGCCGAAATGGCCCAGCCCGCCAATGCCGACAATGCCGATCTTCTTGCCCGGGCCGCACCCGTTCCGCACTAAGGGGGAATACGTGGTGATGCCGGCACACAGCATGGGAGCCGCCGCGGAAGTCGGCAAACCATCAGGGATCTTGAAAGTGAAGTATTCGTGGCTCCGCACATAGTTGGCATACCCGCCCTGGCTGACAGTGCCATCCGGGTAGTAGTTATTGTAGGTGTGCACCAGCTTGGGACAGTAGATCTCGTTGCCTTCTTTGCAGATATCGCATTCCAAACAGGCATAAACCTGGGCGCCGACGCCGACGCGGTCTCCGGGTTTTACCGACGTGACTTTCGGCCCGGTCCGGACAACCGTGCCGACGATCTCGTGACCCACAACCAGTGGGCATTTCGGCGGCGCGCCCCAGCCGGAGTTGAGGGTGTGGACGTCGGAGGAGCAGACGCCGCAGGCGGCGATTTTGACGTCCACGTCATAGTCGTCAAAGGCCTTTGGTTTGTACTCCGTCAGCACTGTTTCCGTCCATTGTTTCGGATCGGTGACGGCGAAGCCTTTGAAGGTGTCGGGATAGCCCATTGTGGGGGATTTTGTTGATAGTTGGAATTTCGCGATAGGAGGATTGGGATGCTGAGAGGCGGTTGAAAAGCCGATGGAACTTTTCAGTCGAAATGAGGCGGAAGCAGGCGGAAGATGCGGAAGACGCCGGTTCGATGGCTTGCAGATGATGATTGCCAATTGTCCTTCAAGTGTATCATATAAAGCTGGAGAAGCCGTAGATATGGCAGAAGATTTTCTCTTTTGATGTCAAGCTGATTTGTTGGAGAAAATATGATTCTATCCGCCGAATGTGCTGCTGTTTGAATAATCGCAAACCTCGGAGTTGAGGCGTCATATCGGATAATCGCATTTTTTAGCCCAATTGGGAAGGTGGGTCCAATCGCCGGACGGGAAAGTCAAGCCGCCGGGGAGGCCTGCCGGAAAAGATATTCCAGCCGCCGTGGATGGGCCGGCGGGCGGGTTGGCGGGACGGATGCTGAAGAGGCTTATGGATTTGGCACTCCGACCGGGGCTTTTGGTAGATTGGTGAGGTAGAGAGGGGAGAGATGCGGTGGGGTAGGCAAGGGGAGCCGGGGATTCGGAGATATGATTTATGCAGGTGATGGGGCCCTGCAGGAACTCGCAGATATGCATTAAGCAGACAGGAAGAGAAGAGGGGGAGGGGAAAGAGGGGAGCAAGGAGGTTTGATGCTTGCTTGGTTGAAAAATGATGATATATAAATAGTTGAGTATTGAAGTAATCATGAGAGGGCAGCTGCTTTTAAACTCACAGTAGATAAGAGACAGCTGATGCTCCAAAAAGCACAATGCGGCACTCTGCGTCAGCAATGCATTTGGTCTGCAGGGCAATGACTGGGTCTATGAAGCAAGGATCCTTTTCGGGCTGTATATCTCATTCCTATGTCTTCTTAGTTTCTGACTGTAATCTCTAAGCCATCTTCTACCTTCTCGCCGACCATCGCTACTCTCTCCAGTTCACCTCCTGTTCACATACCACATCTTACGTCTCATCCCAGCCACATGCTTATTGGATCACCTAATCCTTAATCCTCCATCCTATCTTCTGCCCCTCCCCCTACTACCTCACGTCTCCTTCTGTCAGTCTCATTTCCCCTGCATCCGGCAATCCCTCCAGCATTAACTGAACATTTGGCGCCGAAGAACAGCTTCATCTCCATCAACTCATCAGTGAACGATCAAACAAATAAATACACTCAATCGGTCGCCAGCCTTGTTAGAGAAACTACTACGCCTTTACAACTGATGGTGTGACTTCCGTGACTATTCCTACATCCCTGCCTTTTGGAAAGCTACCCGAAGATCCTCTCTCAGTGTATTCTCAATACCCCATCAGCCAAGTATTGACAGAGTATTAGAGATACTCCAAAACCTGCTTTACCATACAACTGTTGCAGGTGTAGCGTCTGCTTGCTGGTTAACTCAGACTAAGTGAGATGTCTGGTGCTGTGGCTAATGGGGCTGCAGTCGCAGGGAAAGACATTGTGTCTTGTAAGTATTTTCTCAAGAAGTACCCGACATACTGGCACAAGATGATAAGATAAACAAACTTGATATGCGTCAAAGTAATCACCGACAGATACTAACAGCCAATAAGCCCCTGACGAAAAGCTGTTCAAGGAAGCTCAGCTGACCGAAAAAGTCATCAATGAAGGTACGAGAGATTGTTGGGTGTGATGATGTGGGTTAAGGGCTTTATAAGCTTATGCCTTGCTATAAATGCCTCAACTTGTGTGTTGTCTACTTTGGGGATGAATCCCCCATTTGACTTGCCAGCCACTAACAAAACACCCTGACTGTCACCAACCTCTGGTGACTTCTCTTCCCCTCACTTAGAGTTGAAAATATGGAAAAAGGCATGTCCCATGCTCTACGACTTTGTCCAGACTACTGCTCTCCACTACCCCACGCTGTCTGCGCAATGGCTGCCCAACCACACAGTGTATGTTCCAGCGGTAACATTTCCTACTTACTTATTATTCCCCTCCTTGCTAAGCCCCTACTAACATCCCCCCAGCTCTGAAGACGGCACTATCGCCACTGCCTATATGGTGATTGGAACCAACACTTCCAACCGGGCACAAAACTACGTGGAGGTTGTCAGTGTGGACCTGTCGGCCACACTCGATCCCAACTCGGGAGCCGAAAACATCCCTATTCCCGACCATTCCTACGACACGCCGCGCGTCAAAGTTGTGGAAAAATACCTCCATGACGGCGAAGTGAACCGAGTGCGCCACATGCCGCAGGATCCAAGCGTGCTGGCGTCCATGGGCAACAAAGGCGTGGGGTATGTTTACCGGCGGGAAAGCTCGGAATCGGCACCGTCGGCATCTTCGTCGGCATCCCCTTCGGGACCGGTAGCGACTCTGAACTATCACAAAAAGGAAGGATACGGCCTGTCCTTCAACAGCAACACTAAGGGACAGCTGCTTACAGGAGCGGACGACAAGGAAATCGCCCTGTGGGACATCTCCCAGCCAGCCAGCGCCTACACTCCTGTCCGCACATATGCGTCCCACACGTCTATAGTCAACGATGTCCAGTTCCATACGCTGCATGCGGCCATTTTCGCCTCCACTTCCGACGATCTGACTATTCGGGTGTTTGACACGCGGGTGGAAGGAGCCAATCCGGTAATCAAATACAGCGACGCCCACACTGACTCTGTCAACTCCCTGGCTTTTTCCCCGCATGCCGGGTTTGACTATCTTCTTGCCTCTGGCTCTACAGACTCCACTATAGCGCTGTGGGATCTGAGGTACACCCAGGGGTCTACGCGGACTCTGTCGGGCCACACTTCGGAGGTGACAGTCGTGGAGTGGAGTCCGCACGTGTCCTCAATGCTTATCTCCGGCTCCAACGACCGGCGGGTGCTGATGTGGGATTTGAGTGCTATCGACGACGACACTCCCGAGGACGGGGACGAGGAGCCTGCCGAGCTGGCTTTCATGCACGGAGGGCACATGGGACGGGTCACGGACTGCTGCTGGCATCCCGAGTTTGTTGGGGTGGTGGCCAGCACTGCCGAGGACGCACTGCTGGAAGTGTGGAAGCCCCGCTCGGTGTTTGAGACGGCCGACAGTCCCGCGGCGGAAGCGGAAGAGGAGATTGAAAACAAAGAGGAGGAGCCCTGAGGTTGGGGTGGGGGTTGGTGGGGGACAGTGGGCTATGTACTAATAGAAGAATGAGTATTAGGAGATAAGAGGAGAGGAGGTAGGGGAGGAGTGGAGGTGTAGAGGCTAGGGAAAGTGAGTTAGGGGTCCCTTTTATGAAGAATAATGGCTTTTGGATTCTTCCAATGGAGCAAACTTGTTTTTGGATTCCCTTGAATGGGGCAAACCTGTTTTTGAATGACGCAAAGTACGTGAATGAAAGGTTAGATCTGAATATGGGAAGGCAATCACAGAATGACTGGTGGTTGGAGTGATTTACAGCAAAACAGGCAATTCAAAAGAATGCCAATTGTGAGCTTGAGGAGAGAGATGATATTTGCGGGGTGATACCTCTAGCCAGGGACTCTGGGGGTCTCGCAGAGTACATCTGTTAGATTTACTGGTATGAGGGATTCACAAACTTCTGTTAACTCCTACATTGAAGTTTGTAGTCTCATGGTAGTGTTGTGTTACTGTTTTCACTGGAAGACTCATAAAACTCTACAATTCACACAGGCCCTCAAAAGTAAGAAATGACATGATAAACTCTGTATTCTTTGGTGAAGACCTCATACAAAATCTCTTATCCCAAACACTCTTTCCCACCGTTCTAAATCCTCCCTCTGAATGTACATCTCAAAAAACCAGTAATACTACAACTCTCATAAACGTCCACATCCTTCTCCATCTCCCCTATTTCAGCAAAACAGTACAATGAGAAGCTTGCGAGTTCAGTTTTTTCACCATGTGTCTCCTGTAAGTGGCCTCAATGATATTCTGCTTCCTTCTCTCCAGCCGTTTAATCTGAGTAAACGTCTCCTGAACCTGCACAATGCTGCGGTCGCGCACTATCTCCGCCCACTCTAAATGAACCTCGCATGTCGCCTCATTACACACATCCATTGCCTCCATAAGCAACGCAGTGCGGATCCGAGACGCACTGGCAATGTCTGACACGTCAATCTCTGCCAGCGACACAGGAATGGCATTCAAATCGATATCAGCTGCCTCCACTACACTGTCAGCACTCTCACTACAGGAAAAGAACTTCCTCCCCACATCCGACTCCACCCATTCCTGCCACATCTCCATATTGTATCTCAAAGCGGGGCAAAACCCACAATAGGATTTGGTTGTTGGTTTCCGTTTCACAGTCTTCTTTTTCGATTTCCGCTTTGTCCGCGACACCGTCTCGTCTCCCGAATACAGCCCGTCGGAAGTGTTGTCCTCCTCCAGCAGCGATGTTTCCGAGCCGTCCCGGGAATCTCCGACGGCCGGGTGGCTGTCAAAGGCATATTTCTGCCGCGCCAGTGTCTGCGAACGGGCCACAGCGATTATACGCAGCACGTGGTATTTCGCCTGGAGAAGCAGCGCCTTTATTTGGCTCTGCAGCTCCTGCAGCTGGGTTTTTTCTTCCTCAGTCAGCAGCTTCCATACTGTGGCCGGCTCTACAGGTTTCTCTTCTCCGATTTCCAGCAGTCTTTTCCTATCAAACTTGCCGTTTTCCACCTTCAGCACCTGCAGAATGCCCTTCAGGTGCCGCCTATCCAGCAGCGCATTGTCCCGCAGAATCGTTTGCCGCGCATCATACGGCATGCGCAGCAGCACAGACCGGTAGTATTCCTGGGCATGGGCGGTACTGCAGAACATGGAGAGACTTTCGCTGGAGCCGGCGCGGGCCACGGTTTTGCCGCAGCTCGGCAGAGAGCAAACCGGGTACAGAACCCACTCCACAAACCCAGTTTTGCCCTTTGCGGGGATGTCATTGGCCTTGCAGCAGCGGGCACATACATAGTGCGAGATGTACACGTGTTTGTACTGCTTCAGCTTGACGCATTCTGTGTGGTACCACTCGTCACAAATGTCACATTGTACCATGGGCCGCCCGTCGTCGATATCGTCACAAATACAGTACACCTGTTCCTCCCCAACAAACCGCGGCTCCACTTTCTTCCGTACGGGGAAAGTCAGGGTGGCAAACTCCGAATCGGAAGGTTCTTCCTCTTTGGATTCCGAGTCCGATAGGTCGTTTTCGGACTCGAATTCCGCCTCGGCATCCGAGCCTTCGGGATCTTCCGGGCCGTCTCCGCTGTCCTCTTCAAACGGATCGGCAAACGTGACGGGAATGCCGTTGGCGTCCAGTTTCGGGTGGGAGCGGCTGGACGCGGTGACGGACCGCCGCGGCGGTTTGCTTCTCGCCGGCGGCTCATCGGAAAGCGTGTCGGTTTCGGAAGGCGAAGCTTCCCGTTTCCGTTTCGCCGGTGGCTTTGCAGCCGCTCTTTCCGATTTTTTCCCCTTGGATTCCGAATTCGGTTCTTTGGAGTCAAATGTCGTAATGTGGGACTCCATAGCAGATTTAGTAGCTGAAGTTTTCTTTTTAGTGTGTGTTCTTGTGCTGTCGCCGAGCGGCTCACCAGCCTCGGTCGTGTCTTTGTGAACTTTCCGCGTTTCGTCTGATCCTTCCTTCTTTTTCACTACTTTTGCCGTTTTGGCTTTCTTTGTAGTTTCCTCCGTTTCTGATGAGTGTTTAGGTTTCGGCTTTTTCGGCTTCTGCGGCACCTCGGCTTTCGTCCCGCCTTCTGTTTTCACATGTGCCGCCGCCGCTGCCGCCTTCTCCTTTTCCGTCTTCACCGGTTTCTTCACAGGATTGGAGATATCCGGCGGAGTGCCCAACATCCACACGGGCAATGTGTCGGCGGCAGAGGCGGAGTTGAGCGTCTTGCGGGTGGTCGATTTGACAGTAGAAAGACTTGTTTCCAACCCCGTTTCCCTACTAACAGCGTCTTGGCTCCAAGGGGTAGAGGGTTTTGGTGACAGACGTCTGGGAGGAGAGTCTGATAGGAGATCGTTGAGATTCATGGCGGGGTTGGGGGGTGTTTTCTTTGGGTGGTGGAATTTGTTTGGGAAGTGGAGCCCTGCCGTGAGGTTCAAGGGTGTTGATGGGAGGCTGAAGATGTGTCAGTTTGTTTACAAAGCTGTGTGTTTTGAAGAGCTTTAATGATTGTTTAATTGCTTAGTATGTTTGTATAGTTTGGAGGCCCTTTGAAACGCGTGCGGGAGGGATGAATTAGTGGGATGTGGGGTGAGATGTGAGGTGGGGGATGAGATGTGAGGTGTGTGCATGACATATGCATGAGTATGCATGCAGATGCAGGGTGGTGCATCATTATGCATGATGGTGCATGGCTCTACAGGACACTTATGCCCTAGTCATGCAGAGAAGGGTTCCGACAGAGAATGAAGGCAGAGCTTGAGAGTTGCGCGATTCTTTTACGAAAAGAGATACGGGCTGTCCAAACTTCCTGGTAATATATTTCTCCTTATAAAGGTCATGTACCAGACGTATGAACTGCCATCTCGGGCGCAATACCCCATACTCTTGCTGACCGCTCCTTGCCCTCCTGGCTTTGAGTTAAAGTTGGGCATTTCAGTGTATATCTGTTTTCAGTGACGATTTCCGCAATTTGACACTTGACTTGAAAGCTTAATTTCCAGCCCCTCAGGTGGAGAACCATCAGATCGCCAGGCAACTCATACATAATTCATTGAATAAATCATAGACAGTTCTTGTATAGCTTTGGGTGGCTTGGAGATCTGCTGGAAACATAACCAAAAATCAACCACTGAAGTCTCAAGGAATGTATCCTCTCTAGTTGAGGCCATACTGTAATCCCGTTACCTCACTGTTTCCCCACATCTACTAAGTTAGGGTTTCAACCGGCACTTGGAGATGATGAAGCCGGAAGCTATTATTAAGCCTTGGAGAGATGATTTGTATGAGGTTTTGGGAATGAACGCTCTTGATTATCTAAAGGGCTTTTACAACCCTCTTATTGGTTTGCTTACTCTGCGACACTATGAGAGGAGTAGTACTACAGACCCATTGTAAGCCATAGTAAGCATCAAAGGGCTAGTTCCTCATAGCCAATGCATGACTGGGGAAACTAATTGTAAGAGACTGACTAGATGCCATCTACAAAAGGTTTGGATTGGTTATATGCTTCTTTAATATATAGGTGAGATAAAGTCCTAGTGGCAGCAGGTTTTTAGGCTCTTTGTTGTTCTCAGAGATGTTTCGTATCATACATAAGATGAAAGCTTGCAATGGTATGGAAGCGTCATGGAAATTGACCCAAAAGTACCAACCAACTGAGGCTACTTCAAATTGGACTGAAGAGCAATTATTACCACTTTGAGAGGCTGGCAATACCAAAGAAAGTGGACTCACAATTCAGCAATTCAGCAACTAGCAACGTCTTCCAGCAAACTCTCTTTCCCTTTATGTCGTTCCTTCTCAAAAACAGAGAACCTGAGCTGGTTGAACTCTCGAAGATCGAACTGCCAAAGAACGCTCAGGAGCTTTTGGATCTAAAGGAGATTGAGCATCAAAGCACTGTCATACAGTCCCTAAGAGATTTGGGAAGTTCCTTTTCTTTGGGGGAAGACAGTAATGATTTCTATCATGACTCTGGTGTCCTCAATTCCCCCTTTCGAGTTCTGAGTGCTAAAGTCAATGATGGATTCTGTCTAGACGTTGACTATGAGATTCGGGAGTCGTATATACCTCCACTGATGGTGCCGACACTCAATTCTGGGAGTACATTCGATGACTGGATAAGTATGGACACTTCTCTGGAATCGGGAGCTGAAGACACCGATGGACGAATGGACTGGGAAACATCTTCAAACACTGTCTCGGATGAGAGTCTCTGCGCTCGTTTTTCAGTCAAAGAGAAAGATGTTGGTACGAACTCGATCCAACTATACAATCTTCCTCGTGATTCATCTACGGAGCGATCAACCCTGAAAAGACATATCAGTGGGACTGCAATTGCCTACTCTCTGAACAGGTCCTACAGAGAATCTGAGCCCGCCGAATACAAGAAGTGCAGAAAGTGCGCCAGTATAAACACCTCGCATATCACAACAGGCTCTAAGCACTTACTATCAAATGCTGCTCCTCTGAAAGTATCAGCAAATGACAGTTTGCTTCCTGTTTTGAATCTTGTGTCATTCCAAGCAGAGCCAAAGAAGCCCGTCAGATACATTTGTCTGGCTGATGTGAATCCCCTTTTGGCATACAAGAACGCCGGTTTTAGGCAAGTCTACTGCCGTGTTTTGCCGTTGACTCGTGGACAGTTATCGTTGTACGGTCTCCAAAGCTTAGACTCGCAATAACGATGAACCGCACTTTCTATGGTGCATACATTGGGAGAGTAGTATCTTGACTCTAAGAAAAGACAGAAGATTCGTTTTGAAATGAGAGGCTTAAGTTTTGGAAACAAGTTAATAGCTCTTACTGAAATGATTTTTTGGAAGCAATTTCTTCGGCGGGCTTACTTCGGCTTTTAGGCTTCGCTATGACTCTCAATATGGAAGGTGAGAATGAAAGAGCATCAACTTTATGCAGGCGGCCAAACCTTAATCTACTCACTGCTTAGACGGTCCCAGATCAAGCGAATGCAAAGAAATGGGAAACTTGGAGTCTTCAAAGATGGTGTCAGTTCATGAGAGTTGAATATATGAACATGTCACTATCACAGTGCCTATGGGTTTTGTAAGTTTCCTGTAAAAGTTTGGTCGTTAGGTCTTCACATCTGGATCTTCATTCAAACATACAACGCACGCTCTATGCTTTTCAAACTACACGACTATTTCTTTGTAGAAGATTCTACTATTGAGCAGCCAGAAATTGATAACTATTGTCGAGGCTCTTTGGTGTCTCATGTTACATAATGTGGACTACTATTTAGTCAGTCTCTTGACACAATCCTGTACTCTCCATGTAGAAGTTGAGACTCAAACTCTACAAGACAGACTGATGACCTGTCAAAGGACCGGTCATACGGCTTTTGCTCAATGAGTTATAGCTGATGAGTATCAGATGACATTGCCTTTTACATGACGGAGTCTCCGAGAGTATGTTTTGAGTTCCTGGAAACAGATTCGGCGAAAAGGGGTTCAGCAGGATAGGAGACAGAAGTTTGATAGGGTGAAACACTAAGCTGATGCTGGTATGTAGTGGGAGCAATTCCTTGTAAGTTGTCTCTCTGTAAGCTTCGGCGACAGCCTTTCTGAAAATAAGCTGAGCGAGTTCTGTTGGTAGGGAGCTGAATCATATCTGAGCATCAAGAACTCTGATACCAGTAGTGCTTCACCGGATAGTTTGCGATGGCTCTGATATGTCTTCTACCCTCTCGGCATCATTGTTACAAGGTTCATCGCTGATGAGAATTGTCTTGCTATCTTAATCTTTACCTTAGCTTTGGCAGTCTCGTTAGTTCGCCAAAACTCTCTAGGCTGTTGTAGCGAGAGTTCAAGAGAACTGTGTGTCTGATTGCACTTCTGGCAGAGGCTGTGAAATGGTTGTGGTTACGAGGTACTGGCAAAACATTTCCTATGTTTATGTAATAAAAAGGAATATGTTGGCTCACAGCTTTTTGTTTTCTTTCCCTCTATATGACATTTACTCTGCAATTCCCTGTATGAGTATCTTCCCCTTTGCCTCTAGACAATCTGCTCAGATTGAATTGCAATAGAGCATTGAAAGTTCAAACACGGGATCAAGGGTCTGTTTGAAATTTAAGAGAGTTTCAGTATAGCTGTCAGTTTATAGATTATAAGAAGGTGCACTCGACAAAGCTCTCTGTCGCTGTCCTTCAAGCAATTTGCAATCTGATATAATGAAAGATCAACTCTTTCATTAAGTGAAGCACAGCTTTCAGCTACAACTCATGTGATATACTACACCTCTAGGGCATAAAGTAGTATACCGTTGTTCAGCTCACAACATGCTGTAAATAAGTAGAAACAAGACTCATCATTCTGTGGAGCACACTTTAGAGAATCCACATTGCCTTCTTCTCACCCTTTCCCTGCCTCGGACTCTGTAGTGTTTCCGACCGTTCAAACTTAACAGCTCGCCAAACCTCTTTGACTTCGATCTCCTCAACTGACATGCGCACCCTGCATTAGGTTGCTTTCTGAGTCTTGCAGGCAACAGGCATAAAATTGCTCGTGATATTCCAGTGGGTATTTTATGTCTTATCTCATCTGTTGCGATTTGTTTTCTCCGACGGTAGAGCCCCGTTCTACATGACACTACGCCTTCCCGAAACAGATGATGTCCTAATATGGATAGTAAAGTAGGCGGAACTTTATTTCATTGGCTTATCACTAGCGTCATACAGTCCTAGATTGGCCACAGTATGCAAACTTTCGTTTCAATAAGAGTAACTTCTTCGAGATTAGCCGATAACAAATGCCCCGCTGAAAAAGCCAAACGTAATCCTTATCTTTGTCACTGTCTTTGCAAACAATCCTTCCAAAGCGCATTGTATCAAGCTCGCCAGCAGAGGGACTGGAAATACATGTGCCAAATTCGTTCGGCGAAGAGCATTGCTTTTTACCAATGTAAGTTTCAACACGGGCTTTACCTAATTGCCAAATAAACTCTAATCAATACAAGACTTTCTATAGTGAGAAGCGTAATCTTATTCCGCAGACGATGAGAGGCTGAAGTCTGTGATGCCTTTGCTGTGGCGAAATATAATAGCCCTGCAGGGTTGAAATCTGTGGAAGTCTCTGTCTTATCAGTATCACAAATATCTCTAGAGATCTTGGTACATCTCATTTGACGAGACCAAAAACATCTAGTCTCGCTGACAAGACAACATGTCTCAAACAACGCCAAAGAGCATTAATATAAAGCCGTAACCCCGGTATGACCAAACTGTAGACCTCCATTTTCACCTACTACAGTCCTTTGTTATGCACACTCTGAAGATCTCAATTAATGCTCATCAGCAGTAATTCACGCCCGCAAACACCTGCTACTGGCCGTGTTATCACTCGACCCGACAAATAGAAGCCGTTGAGAAAGCCGTTCTGAAACCTAAAGCAAAAAACCCTAAGCATCACTACTTACATGTCATCAAAGTTTGATTAGATTGGGCGCCAAAAACGACTCCATAACGGCAATGCTCTGCAACTATTATACAGCTATTGACTTTGACCCCGAGATTCTCTGGAGGTCTTTCCGCTCCAGGCAAGACAGATCAGAACAGCCCCCAGTTGGTCAGGTTTCTCGAACTGCCATCATTGAGCCTTATCACAACCTCCGCAGTCAATGAGCCCTTTTAGACGTGAGCTTCTGCTAGCTATTTGACTAACTAAACTTGATATTCACTCCAATGTGCTCGAAACCTTACTTAGAAGCTGCAGGAGATTCCTTTTGACATGTCCACCCATATGCCTCATTGACTAACTAGCTTGAACGTTCGGCTCCTGCCAGCTGTCTAAAATCACGGAGCTAGCATGTCAACAGCCAACTCAACTACTGTTGAGGGAGAGAAATATGTAACATTGAACCATACAAAACACACTTATCATTACTCCAAATCCATTCTTCAACCAATGTATGCTTCAATTTATCCTCTCTGATAACGCTTTAACTGGTGTTTCCAACAGAGATAAGACCTCTCTGTTTTCTCCTACGGTCTCCGGTGGAAAACCGATCGGGGCTGATCGCAGCATGGCTTGGTTTCGGTACGTCTAACATGCATGACATATCACCGACATGGGCAGGCCGACTGAAATAGGAAAACCACACTTATCAGATCCTTGGCTCTCATCCTTATGGCTCATCGTAGCCCGCTCTTTCCTTTTGAAGCAACACTTCAAACGATCAACATACCCTTCCCTTCTCCAATTTGACTCTCGCATCCGGATTGCGCCAACTCCGAATCAAGTTCGAGTGGAAACCCAGCATCTGCAAATGGCACGAGCAACTGGGTTCTCTCAAGTCTCGGATTCCATCAGTAGAAGCCCTGGAACTGTATCGCAGATCCACACAACATTTCACTTATCAGCTGAACTCCGGCCAACTTTCGGCTGGAAATCAATCAGCTCATCACTGCCCATGCCTAAAGTGGATTGGGATACGTTATCAATATTAGATATGTCAATCACAGAATTACTCGGATGAAACAAAAACTCTGAGATCAGACCTCTCCAATGAGATATAAGGGATAAGCCTAACCAATCTTGCTGTAGATCAGTTGAATACTGTCGTGTCACATTTTGTGTCTTCCCTGTCGTTCTGAAATACACCACCTTCATACTAACGTCCCCTCGTATCATCTCCAGTTTTCGTAGTTTTTCAGTCCTGCTTGTCATACACTCCTCTCATATATTCCACCGCTATAAAGCCGATTACATAAGGTTCACAACTCTATTTCCACTTGCCCGAACGCTCCCGCCAACTTGACTATCTCAATTAGAGTTGGAACATATATGCACAACCCTATTTAACGTTTGATGATTAGGCTGGAAAAAAAATTGCCCGCTATCATTGCACACTTCCCGGGCATATCATCACTCTTACCATCTCTGTTATCTCTGTCTTCTTTCTTATAAAAGGTCTGGCGTGTCTGGAAAGTCCCGACAAGCGCGCAGCCGTTCTATTGGCAGTCTGGCCTACTTGCGAGCTCCCCTTCCTCTTGGCGATAAATTTGGGCCGAATCTCTCAGCTGGTTTCTGAATAGACCCTTCACATCCCTCCATTCCTCCACTCTATCCACCATGTCGCAGGTTGCCGACTTGGAAAAACAAGGCTCGGCTATTGAAAAGGTCATCACCGAAACTCATTTCGATGACTCCTCGGATGCCGGAGATATGGGTGTGGCCGAACCCCGCAAGAGCAACTTCTTCCTCCACTATCTGGCTATAGTGGAGAACAAGCTGAATGCCGAAACCAGAGGTATCGACAGAGTGGAAGAGGACGAAAGAACTGACGAAGGTTTGTGGAATGCCGCGTCTATGTGGGTCGGCGTAAATTTGGTTGTGTCCACTTTTGCCCTTGGATGCTTAGGAGTGACTCTTTTCGGCCTCCAGTTCTGGGACTCTCTTTTGACTATCATTTTTTTCACTATTCTCGGCATTGTGCCGGTGGCGTTTTTCAGTACTATGGGGGCCCGGTTTGGTCTGCGGCAGATGGTCATTTCGCGGTTCTGGATGGGCCATGTCGGCGTGCGTATTTTCGCTCTCTTCAACTGTATTGCCTGTCTGGGCTGGGGTTCCGTCAATATCATTTCCGCCGCCCAGCTGCTGCATGTGGTGAATAACGGCGCTCTGCCCCCCTGGGCCGCGTGTCTCATTATCGTCGCCCTGACGATTGTTGTCACCTTCTGTGGATACCACCTTGTCCACCACTATGAGAAGTGGGCTTGGATCCCCAATGGAGTTGTGTTTCTGTGTGTGATTGCCCGGCTGGCCAAATCCCACCAGTTTCATGCCGGCACAATGGGCACTGGGCCCACGGAAGCCGGCAACGTGCTGTCTTTTGGCTGTGCTATTTACGGATTTGCCACTGGCTGGTCTTCCTTTGCTGCCGACTACACTGTCTACATGCCGGTCAACAAGAACCCGCACAAGATTTTCTGGGCTGTGTTTTTCGGTTTGACGCTACCTCTGATTTTCACTCTGACTCTGGGCGCCGCTTGCGCCACCGGAGTGGCGCAGAACGAGACATGGGCGGAGATGTACGACAACAACTCTGTTGGGGGGCTTTTCTATGCTGTTTTGGTGCACGAGTCTCTGCACGGGTTTGGCCAGTTCTGTATGGTTCTGCTGGGGCTTTCCACTGTTGCCGTCAACATTCCAAACATGTACTCGTGGGGTTTGACGGTGATGTCCATGTCGACCAAACTGCAGGTGGTGCCGCGAACTGTGTGGACTATTTTTGCCAATTTGGTCACTCTGGCCGTGTCCATTCCTGCCTACTACCACTTTGACAGTGTGATGGGAAACTTCATGAACATCATTGCCTACTGGCTGTCTATTTATACGGGTGTTGCTATTATGGATCATTTTGTTGTCCGCAGGGGTTTCGGCGGCTATGACCCTTCGAAGTGGAACGACAAGAGTTACCTGCCTGTGGGCTTTGCCGCCTTATTTGGCTTGGCCTGTGGCATTGCTGGAGTTGTGATTGGCATGTCCCAGACGTGGTATATGGGTGTTTTGGCTAAGAAGATTGGGGACTATGGGGGAGACATTGGCTTTGAGCTTGGCTTTTCCTTTGCCTCGATTGGCTACTTGGCCACTAGATACATCGAAATCAAATATGTGGGCAAGTAAGAAATGGTCTTGCGGTCGTCGGACCTCCACATGTTTGGGTTTGGTTTTTTTGTATTTATAATCTACGGTTTCTCAAAACTGCACAGTTGTAACCCGGGTCTTTTCTTGAGCAGGTGCTGGTTACCTGCAATATCTTCCAGCTGGGCGTCTTGTGCTTTATTCCCATCGCTTTTTCCATACTCCATAACATTCAAATCAACTTCTCACTTATGGCTTTCCTCTTAAAAATGGACTTTGAAATGCGTATGGCCGGGCCAGATGGGATTTATGCATATGGCACAAGGTGTTGAGGAAGCGTGATGAATTCACGGTTTGCCTTGCTCAACTAGCAGCCCCAACTAGAGCATTTGTCTCATGTTTTCGTTATTGGAGTCAGTGGATTGTCTTCTATAAACAAACAAGATGAAGGGCATCGGATCAAAGAGAAACGGATGTGGGCCGGCTGAGCTCCGGCAGCCCTCCAATTGGGAAGGTGAGAAATGCTATTAATCTGTCGGTGGTTGTTATTAGTTGCTTACGTGAACAATATATGACCGTTCAATTGTAGATGAGTCTCACCTACCTTACCACCCTTCCATTGAATCAGACACTGCTTTGATTTGGGGTTCAGATAGAAGGAGGAATGCACCTTACGATACTGTTTGTCCGTTGACTAGTAGTTCCGATCCACCAGCAATTCTCTCTCATATGTCAGTCTCTAGGGTGCTCATCTGTTTCATGATTGATGATCATATAATCACTTATTCCATCTTAGATCTCATCATAAAGGGAAAGGTGTAGATGCTCACGTGACTACTCTTGACTACACGTGATCTCGGGAGTGGGCTCGGGCCGAAGGTGATATCGAGGAGAGAAAGAGGAGTAGGTCCGAAGGGTGAATACTCGTACTGTCTGTGGTATTAACCACAGGCAGAAAGATGTGCTCTGGAAATGATTATAGCGTTTGTGGGGAGATGTCGGGAGAAACGGGGTGCTAATGGATGATGGGATGGGGGATGGAGTGAATCTGATCTGATTCCCGTTGAAAGGTGAGTTGTGTCTGATTTGACTCTAATTGTTGTTCTGGTACTCCATTGCATGTGAAAACAATTGTCTCCATTCAGGTTCTGTAGAGTAAAACCACGATAGCAGGCTCATACACAAGCACGCGAGCCTTCAGGTCTCTCGCCAGCCAGTGCAAGTCGTACCTCAGCACCTCGCTGTGCCCCGCAGCTTCACTTCTTGTTTCGCACCTTTGCACTCTCCAGTCACAGCCACCTTACAGTTTCCAGAATGTCAATATCGAAGTGTCCACCTGAAAGTTCCCACTTGGCAACCTGCTCTGATGCACTGTAGCTTTCTGACTGTATCATTGCCATTTTCCTACTTTCTGCTTACCTCATCGTCAACACGTACACTTCTGATTATGTCATCTTCATATAGTGCCGTGGGATTGCACTCCAAGCATCGAGTGCAAAGAAAGAAGTGCCGAACGAGTATTTGATTGTTCAACCGTTCCAAGCTGTCCGCAGCTCCATTTTCACCCCTCTATAACTCAAACACCCCCGTCAAAACCGAGATATCAGCTCAACGTGTTGGCCCTGGCAGTGCAAACCCTCCAGCGTCCCTTGTTGCTCTACGCGCTCATTCCCCATATGAGCCGCCGTTTGTTTCTCCGATCCCATCAGCTTCACTCCCTTCTCTCGCTCTATACATCCTCTCATCAGGATTTCATCTTCTCCAACTTTCAGCCCTGTCTTTCAAACCTCCTTCTGCATTTTGCATCCCCGGCTTGGCCCTCCGCGCCATACCTTGCCCACGCCCAACTGTCACGTCCCATATGGACCGCATCAACCTAACCCTCAACAGCACAAGCCGGACCAACAAAACGTTCCGTCTCCCCTTTGACTTCAACTCGGCCGACGCGGCCTCCTCGGAGCCTGCCGGCCGCTTCCGCCGGCCCACTGCCGACGGCAACTCCTTCTCTCTGAGCAACCGCAGATTCAACATCACTGTGTCGGAAGCCGCCCCGGCCGCTGAATACGAAGACAGCGACAGACTGAAGCTCATCTCCGAGGAAAAGAACCCCAACAAACGCAGCCGCCAGGGGAAAAGACCAAAAAAGGCTAAAACTGCCAACGGCCGCAGCCTCAAGAACCTGTTTTCTCTTGACAGCGATGGGGACGACTATGGCGCTTCGGACACTGCTGGGTCCGAAGATGAAGAGGGACGGCTGTCCCTGAGCATTGAGAGCGGGTTTCTGGACAAAACCTCAGCCTCCGCTACTCCAGACGTAATTAGTCTGAATAGTGATGACGATCTGTATCAACCGGCAAAGATAACTCGGCCGGCGGCAGATACGGCGCCCAACGGGTTTCTTATGGAAGTTCATTCCGAATCGGATGCAGAGTCCCATGGCTTGCTGGACACTAACGAGGAAGAATCAGATGAAGACACGAACGAGTTGTCACGCGATTTGAACCTCAACTCCGCGCCGCTGGCCAAAAAGGCCAAGCGCTCGCTTTCCCCTTCTTCTGATGTTGGGAAACGGACGGCCAAAACATCAAGCACTTCTCAAAAGAAAGAAGCCAGCGGGCTTATGGCTGCTAAGGCAAAGACCAACGGTGTATCACCGGCTGGGAAAACCAACGGGAAGTCAAAGAGCAACGGCGTAGCCCCGGTAGTGAAAGCCGACGGCAAGCAGGGAAAAGGGGCACAGGAGCGGAGCAGTAAGAAACTCAAGGCAAACGCCTCTACTGAGGGAAAGAAAGTGGCAGCGATTTCTGGTGAGGGCAAGAAAGCAGTAGCAGCTACTGCTGAGAGCAAAAAGGCAGCAACGTCTCTCAGTGAAGGCAAAAAACCAGCTGCTGCCGCGGCTTCTACGACTTCCAGTAAGGCAAAATCAACGACAGTTACGGCTACTACCAATTCCACTAAGGCAAAGGCATCTGCAGCTGCCGCAGCTACCAAAATGCCCAGCCAAATACTCCCTGAGGATAACGAAAGAAAGATGGCAATGAAACGCCTGGCCAAAGTCGCTCGAACGATGCAGGAGATTCACAGCCGCCTGGCCGCATTGAGCAATCTACATATTGACCAAAAGGAACTGGACTCAATTGTTGATAAAGGCATACTAAGGGAAAGCTCTGACTTGCTGGAAGTCACAGAAGATCAATTGCACAGTATGCTTCTTCTGGCTATGGAAACACACAAGATCATTGCCACAAACTCCAACGAAACGGTAGTCAATCTGGCCGCCAACAGTTTCCCCTGGGTGTCTACTACCTCCAATGTCCAATCCCACAAAGTGCCTACTCCCTCTCGTGCGACAAAAGGGCTTTTCCGTTTGTCTAGAGACGAGAATGAAGATGAACACATGACAGATACCGACACGTCCGGGAAGGAAAACCCAGCGCGGCAAGTTCTGTCTAAACTGAACAACAATGACGAGGAAATGACGAAAGAGCAACTGTCCAAGCTGGTCAACACAACCGGCTCGATCCTTTACAATGCCCGTACCAAACAGTCGGAGGTCTCCTTCAGGTTTGAATCGTACGACCCCGGTACGTCGTACCCTCCTGCATTGCCCGTCATACGGGACAAGAAACTGTACGAACAGGCGTTCACACATAGCTCGATGGTCATCCCGATGGTGCGTTTGTCAGACCACGAGAAGCTTGAGTTGCACAACGAACGGCTGGAGTTTGTAGGAGACTCCATCCTGTCGAGTGTCATCACCCCCATCATTTTCACGAGATTTCCTACCTGTAGTGAAGGGGATCTCCATACTATACGGGTCAGTTTGGTGTCCAATGAGCAGCTCATCAAATGGGCGTTTATGTATGGCTTTGACAAAATGCTGCAGATCAACGCCTCCGAAAACGCACTTGACTACAGCGACAAGAAGGTGTTTGCTGATGTGTTTGAAGCCTACATTGGTGCTTTGGCAATGGACAGGGAGTTTGATCTCACATGTATCAAAAGATGGATGGAGGCCCTTGCCGAGCCGATTCTGCAGGCGCATCAGGAGAGAATCAACTCTGTACCGCCGCTGGACCGCAACGCAAAACAGATTCTATACAATCTCATTGCCAACGATGAACTGGCGCCCAGATACGAGGTGGAGGTACAAGGGGATGGCATGCGGGTCGCCACAGTCGTGCACTGCAAAATGGGAGATGACATTATTGGCGTTGGAGTGGGGAAAGGTGGCAAAGATGCAGGCGTGCGCGCGGCAATGAACGCGTTGGAAAGCAGAGAGAAGTTGATTGAGATGTACGGCTGCGATTATAAACGGAGCCGGGTGAAGTCAAAGCCGCCGCTGCTATTGAATCACATGACCACAGAGCTGGGGCTGCAGACACTCCGCAACGGAGGGCATCGGTACAGTATTGAGGGTGGAGCATATGGCAGCTCCAGGGCTTCGATTGAGCTTCCGTACCGAGAGACTTTAGATGAAAGTAGCTCCAGCGACAGTGGCGAAGGAATAGTTGAGCAGGCTCCGGGCCGGAGAAATGTTCGTGCCGCACAGGAAGTGAGTACGGGCACGGCGCTTAGGGTCCCTCTGAACCAGTATGTACGGGCGGAATGCAAAAACGAGCTCTACGCTGCCATTGGAAGCCGCAAGCTCCCGGCGCCTGAATATCTTTTCTCGCATACGCCAAACGAAGAGCAGCCCCACAAGTGTCTTCTCAAGGTGAAGGAGCAGTCTTTGGTGTATGCGTTCGGCACCACCAAGAAGATCGCAGCAGGCAAGGCGGCTTCGTATGTCCTGGACAACCTCCATTTGCTGGATGCTGTGCAAGCTTTGAGCAAGTATTGAGGCGCTTGTTCTAGTATTGAGGCATCACTTTGACATGCATCGTCATGCATCTTCGCCTTGTGCAATACGCACGTTAGCTGGGTTGCTGTTTTGAGGGTGGTGCGAGTTCATATACTGAGAAGTGTTTTGCCTCATTGGTCTCTATATGGACATTCCATGGTCAAATCCATGGTGAATGCATAAAGGTACCCTTGCGTTGAATGCTTGCCCACTAGATGAACTCGCTCCATTTTCCACATCTGACAATCCAGCTGTCGGGCGGATAGTTCGGTAGCGTCTACCGTTTGTCTAGCTCAACTCGCTAACTAATTCTAGCCATTTTCCCCGTTGAATAAATACATTCAGTGCTATCACATATCAGCCCTGATACATCCCTCCCCCATGCCTTATCAGCTTTCTTTGTTCATCTCAGTGAGCATCTCCGTTTGCAGATCCTCGATCATCTCCAGCGCCTCGTCTCTCTTCTCTATACTCTCAGTAGGAATCTCCTCAACTTTTCGGAGAATCTCTCTCAGCCGCACATTTGCCACTTGCTTCAAAGCACCCTTCAACTCCTCAATCTGTTTCTTCAGCTTCTGGTTCTCCACAGCATGCTGCTCATATTTCTTGCGAAAATTGCGCTGGGCATCCCGCAGCTGTTCCCGCCTTTTGAGCACTCGCAGCTCCTTCGGAATCGCAGAAGGCGGCCGCCCCCGCCGGGCGGGCCGCGCTTCCCGTTCATCGTCCGCCTCCTTAAGCAGATTCACCCCCAGTGGGATGACCGGTCCCTCATTGCTGTCGATCGTCGACTGCTTGATACTAATCTTCCGGTTCGGCACTCCCAACGGCACTGTAGCAAGCATTTGGCCCCCATCTGCCATTAACTGCGGCACCTGTTTGGTGATCATAGACCCTGTTTGATAGTATACTTTGAAGGAGTCATCCATATCGCCGACTTCCTCCTCCGTTTCGTTGGCCCTTCCAGACATGCTGAACGTATTGGAATCGGCAGGGTGCTATTTTGAGCAATGAAGAAAAGCAATTTCAAGCAGAATCAAGATTGCTTCTGTTTCGGCTGTGATAACTGCGTCTCTAGAATATGTATGATAGGACCAACAAGTCAACCCCACACACAACAGGTCACAACTACACCCTATCAGTGTCCTGAGTTGCCTTGAGTGTGTCAATCGACTAAGTGCCTTTAATGTTGCCCTATCGCTGTGTCAAGACAGAAATATCTTCCTTCTCCTACCGAAGCGCAGCACTCAAATGAGAACCAAGCTAAATCAAACAAACAGAATCACCACCCACAATCATTCATCTACACCATCAACCAATGATGACTACTCGTCCAACTTTTGATGTGGAAAAGGAAAAGTGGAAAATTAATCAAACCAAACAATTCCACAAGGGTCTCCCAGTGCCCTATAAACAAATCGCTATTTTCCTGCAGGAGCACATGATCGACATGTTTTGTTGCATTCAAAGGGCCAAAAGCCTATCGAATCTGGAAAAGAGTTGAAGGAAACGGAAGGAGTTGGGATGAAAGAAAATAAATAAAGGGAGATGTCTTATTGAAGAGAGAGCTGGTATAAATAGGGAGATTGTGATATGGTTGGGCGAGATGGGAGAGATGGTTGGGAGGCGTGGTTGGTAGACGTGGTTGGGAAGAGAATGAAATATGGAGGATACAGAAAGTCAAAGGCGGAGATAGGGTGGAGAAAACATGTGAGGTGGGCAATTGGAGGTTCACAAGTGGATTTGACTGGGATGTAATGAAGTGGGAAAAGCTACACGGTAAGGCCGTTTGAGCTGATCTTAGCTAGCATAAATCTGCAGCGAGGAGATATTAGTGAGATAAGAAGAGTGGTGAAAAGTGGTGAAAAGTGGTGAAAAGTGGTGAAAAGTGGTGAAGAGTGGTGAAAAGTGGTGAAAAGTGGTGAAAAGTGGTGAAAATCCGTAAAAACCAGAAGCGACATGTTTTCAGTTATGCAACACATACAACACACTCAACACAACCAGGGCGTTGCGAAGGAAGTAAAAGCACATTTGAGATAAATCACCACTTATATGTAGTCAAGCCAGTATAACCAAACTCATAAACTATCCCGCTAAACATCTCGCCAACCCGTCTCATTAGTACAGATCTACAGCTCTCATTCTCTTTTTTCTCGGTTGGTCTTTCTCGTTCTCCACTGCGCTGTTTTCATCTGCTCGTGTTTTCTCTTTCGGTTCTGCCCTTACCGGGCTAACGTTTCTAAGAGGGGAATCCTCCTCTTTCACTTCCTCTTTCACCTCAACTGGATATCTGCCGTTCGCCGCACCGGATTCCACGACTGGCGAATATTCCCGTTTTACTTCCGGTGACCTCTCGCGGTATCTTCTGGTATCCTCCCTTCCCCGGCTTTCAAATGGAGACCGGGAATATCGGGATCTCGATCTCGATCTTGATCTTGATCTGTCTTCCAATCTGCCGCTTTCTCTAACCTGTCTTCTCCTTTCATCGCTGCGACTTCTGCTTCTACTGCGGGTTTCTATTGGCCGATAGCCCCGTCCTCTGTGTTCCTCCCGTTCATCTTCAATGTTGTATCTCTCCTGCCGGCCGTCTCTCAATCGGGGCTTCTCATCGCCAGACTCATATCTCCTCTCGTCATCGCTAAATTCAGATCCCGATTCGGATGCCGAGCCGTAGTCCGATTCCGACTCCGAGCCCGATTCGGACTCCGACTCCGGCTCCGGGGGCACAGACGCCAAATACTCCCTCATTCTCTCAGTCAGCTGGCCATACCCGATAGCTGTGAAGAAATTGATGCTGAAACGGGTATCGGCAAGACTTTCTTTAGAGTAGGTTTTGTCCATAGGGAACATGCCTGCCACATAAGGCGCCAAAAACTCCTCCTCAAATCGGGTTTTCACTTCCGGTAGTCCCAACTCCTCCACAAGCTGGGCAAACATATGTTTCAGGAAGATACGCGAAGATGAAGTGGTATCAGCCTCTGTAATCTTCACGCATTCCAAAACCGTCCAGTTCAGAGCATCTGATGCCAGCAGATGACCGAAAAACCCTGCCACATTCCGTATTTGATTAGACGATAATCTGTGCACTGTTTCGTATGTCGTTCGGAATGTTTCGGCAAACCGCTCTTCCCAGGCGGCATTCAGCCGACAGAATTTGTCGCCAATTCTTCCGTAGTATTTCGAGTAAGTCTTCTCCTGAGAGCAGCACTCTACCAGCATTTTCGCCAATTCGATCTCGTGTCCTGTGGGGAAATTGACTTTAAGTAGTTTGTGGGATGCTTCTTCATCGGACATTGAGGACTGGAGCGTTAGGTAAACCAGCTTGCGGAGGTTCGTCTTCTCGGTTGCTGTGAGATCCCTGATCACCATACTTTCAGGCTCCTTTGACCCGTTGGAGCTGTTCACCAAAGCGGGTTCAGGCTGCCTCACCTTGGCTACTTCCAGCGTATAGTTCTCATTGTCCGTTTCTTGCTCTTTCTCTTTTTCAGGCTCTTCTGGCTTCTGAGCCTCCAAAATTTCTATAATCTCTTTTGACAATTCTGAGTATTGCTGCTCTGTATTTTCGTAATCCTCGTCAAACCTGAACACATTCAGTGCTTCCTCGGCTTTCAATTTATCGTCCAGTCCTATCATATGGGTGACAACTTCCTCGTCCTCACTGACGACTTCAAGTCCCTCACCTATGGTGGGGTAATCCTTATATCCCTCCTTTCGGATCTGAAAGAGAACCTCAATCATATACTGCACACGTTTACTCAAAAGCCCTTCGTGCAGTACACTTCTCAGTCGCTCAAACACAATATTTGTAGCTGCCGAGGATGCCTCGGAAAGGTACTGGCCGACTTCTTTCATCAGAGCTACTGCCAGCTCAACCGAGTCGTCAGTCGGCTTCTCCAGTAAAAGATGCAAAATCTGGAGAATGAGAACCTCGTGGACAACCTGCTGGTTGCATAGATGCGCAAGGAAAGTGATAGAGCTCAGACAAAGTTTCTTGTCATCCCGCTTGAACCCCTTCCGCAGTTGTATCACCAGCCGCGATACTAACAGCTCGCCAACTACCGGCAGCTTGGCATTCACCGAAGCGGCCAGCGCGGCATAGACTGCAGTGTACGACATACTGAGTGCCTGGGCTTTCATAATGGCCCTCACAAACAGTCCTCTGCCCCGGATCAAGTTCAGCCGGAAAAGATCCAGCGTGATGCTTCGCAAGTTCGCTGTGTTGACTTTGTTGATCAGCCCGTTGATGCCTTTCTTCAGCTTATCCCATTGTATCCGTTGATACTCTTTAGAGGATTTTGACATGTCCATCTGGGCCAGCAGGGCCTTGAGTTTCGCGGGCGGGACATACCGTCCCCCGGATTTGAGCTCCATAAGCCGGGCATATTCCTTCGCAGGGTCCGTTTCCGTTTGCCTGTTTCCTGGCACTAAGGAACTCTCCTTTTGTTGGCCTTCGGCCTGTTCTCGGGCCAAAGCCTGTCTCCGTCTTTCCTCCGCCCGCCGCCGATCCACATCTGGGAAGTACCGCGTTGCCATTTTTGTGGGTAATTTTAGCTGAGTCGGGCCCTTCCTTACTCCGCAAGTTGTTCAGTCGCCCCTAAGACTCAATTAATCCATATTTGTTACTCTTTTCGTTTGGTATTTCAGTCTCCAAACAATCAAATATTTATCCATTTGCTTTGCTAGAAGGGCGTTTCTTCATGTTGACAACGGTGGGGCATGTGTTCCGGAATTTGCCACTAAGTTTTCCGATGTTGGCATTTCAGCTATGCATTGCGAGGTGTTCAGGTGTTCTTGAGAGCAAATGCGGAGAAGATAGAGAGGTGGAGACCTGATGTTCCTTATGGTACGGGATCACTGGCGGAGGTCGCTAAGAGGTTGTTTATTTAGACGCACAAAGGAGCGGGGAACTTACAGTTGGTTGTTGCTACAAATATGCATGCTATCAATAATATCAACTATCTCTCGGATCATCAACCCATTGCACCTCCTGAGCTCCGATGCTGATGGTCACCTGACCGGTTCTGCAATCTCCCGATGTCCCCCCATCCGTCCCCACATTTCCTTCCGGCGTTTCCCCAGAGGTTTCGTTATCTCAATGGGCTTCGATGATAATCATTGTGGGGTGGAGGAACAATGACTGTAGCGAAGCTTTTAACTCATGACCTTTTCAAACTAGACTGCGACATATGTTTAAGACCAACTGCAAACAGTCTTTAGCTGCTCAGGAAACTAATCAAAGACGAGATAAAGAAGACATTTAGAGCCGCTCCACTCTTGTTCAGTCAGCTCAAACGATAACACATTCCAAACAGCTACAAAGTCAACACTTTCTGATGTTATATACATCCACGCTTCTGCTGATAAATGCCTACTGTGCTCCCAGTGTTCTGGACCAGAAATACCGCAGTCTGTTCCGCCAATGTCTCCAGCGGATTATGAAGAACGGGGTGTTTGACATCCTCATCACCACAGACTTCCATACCTCCAGAGAGCTGGAAAGAGCTCTCAACACGCTATACCAAGTCAGTCTGGAGGAGAAACTGAGACTGGACAAGGACCAGGTGGAAGTGCGAGTGTTCCTCAATGGCTACAGCACCCTGAGGGAATGCTGCTGGGAGGCCGTGTTTGTAGGCAAAGCCGAGTCATATCTCCTGGAAGAGTTCCGATACGATTATGGGTCATTCAGTATTCCGTCGGTGATACTGAAAATGGACTTTGAGATGGAAGGAAACGGGAAAGATACGGCCGACGAGATATCAGGCTTCAATGACCAGATGCACGACTTGAGCCTGCAGGAGTATACAGCGGAACAGTTTGACTGCTGTGCGGTGGGCGGGACATTTGACCATCTTCATGATGGGCACCGGATTCTCCTTACTGTGGCTGGTTTTCTTACCAGAAAGCGGCTGGTGATAGGACTGACTGGAGATGCTTTGCTGAAGAACAAGAAGTATGCTCAGGCTTTGCAGTCGTATGCCACAAGAGAAGGCAATATTCGGAGGTTTATGCGGATTCAGTTCCCAGCTCTCAAACTGCATATTGTGGAGCTGAACGATATATACGGGCCCACTATAACCGACGAACACATCCAGGCATTAGTGGTGTCGAAGGAGACTTATGAGACCTCCAAGAAGCTCAACGAACTACGCGTTCAGCAGAACTGGGCACCCATGGAGCTGGTGGTCATTGGGCTGGTGGGTTGTACAAATGAGTCAATTAGAGAAGAGTGGGACTCCAAATTGAGTAGTACCGAGCTGCGAAAGAGAGAACTGGAACGGCAAAAGGCTTGATAGGAGTGGTGAGATAGGTGAGTTGAGGCAATGAGCATTTCAGACTCATCTTTGCATTTGCATTAAATGGTTAGAGGAGATACACACTCATATTTCAGAGCTCTGAGAACGGGTTTTTATCATGGCGCTGCTGCAGCTGCTGCAAACCAAGCTGTAGAGGTAAATTTCAGGAGCACAATCAATTGTCCCATCGATTTGAGGCGGGGTTGTCGCATACTCACAACTTAGAGGTATAGAGCTTGGGAGATGTACTATAGATCGTCATACTCAGCAAAGTTCCAGCTACCTTTGAGATCCATGCTTACAAGAGTATCCACTTACAGACAAAGCCAACACACAAAGTGAAGAGCATCTCATTCTCAGCTCGACTGAACCTACGAGAATATATCCTCAATGGGTAAATTGCAAGAGTCAGTTGATCACAGAGCAAGATGAAGTGCCAGCACCCAACAGACCCAGAAAACAAACAACAGCACAACACTATAGCTCCAACAATATCCCCTCCCGTCAAAATAGACCCCAATGGTCCAGCGCAAAGTCTCAGGACTCGCAAACTCCGACAGCGTCTCCTGCAGTCAAACGCTGCGGTATATTATCTTCTTGCGCTGCACCTTCTTGTGAGAGCTCTTGTCCAAGTGATTGAGTCCCAGCACACTTGTGGGAGCAGCCAAGTCAAACACAATGTCATCGTCGTTCTCCAGAGGTACGCTGTGGCCAGCCAGATTGGGGCTCTGGAACAGTAACAGTTGCAGTTTCTCCATTTCCTTATCGGGCATATTCAGTCTTGCCTTCAGTCGCTGCCTCATTTCCGCCAGTTTTTCGTTGGCAAACAAGGGAAGCAGGAACGGCACGCTGTGTACTCGGCTGGGCTCCTTGTGGTAGTGGAAAACACTGATACATCTGGCACTGTTTGCGTTCTCCTCGGTGCCTGCAGAGCTCACAGTCTCATAGTACCGCTTGAAATCGGCAGGCATACGCTCCACGTACAGCTCCGCAAAATCAGGAATATAGGAAATGGGGGTATCATAGGAGAACTGCTTGTACAGCCGATGGGCCTGTGCAGCCCAAACAAGCAGACTGTTAGACTCAATATCCTCTTTGCTGATCTCCGGAATAGCCTCCAGAATACGCCGGATCTGAGCACTTTTATACAGCAGAACCTCATAAGCGTTCCCTGCGCCGGAAATGGCTTCCGGGAAATACACAACCGGCACCGACTTCATCAGCTCGAACTCAGCCAAAGGAATGTCCAAAACCTCATACAGCAACAGCTGGGGTCCGTGATAGGAGTTGTAGATCATGGAGTGGACTGTGGTGTTTGCAGTGGGTTTTATAGGCGCGCAGGAGGCTCCGGGCACATATGTGGCGTAGAACCGCAGATTTGCCGGCTCGACGTTTAGCTTCTGGGCCACCTTTTGGGAAAGCTCATCGTAGGACGCGTTTTCACTGATCAACAGACTGAACTCCGAAGACGGGGTGCTTTTGTCATCAGTTTGCTCGCCCTTGTTATCATGGCTGATGATGATTGACCCAGTGTGGTGAGCATTCTGCTCGTATTCCTGGTCAAACTCCGACTTCTCCTGCAGCTTTAAGGTAATTCTGTTACAGACAAAGTCGTAGAACTGCCTGGCATCGGTATACCCGTTTATGGACTTCTTTTCTTCTTCGGACAGAGTCCGCTGGAAACAGATAATGTCTCCCGGGATGATTTCTGCCTCATTGAAAGTCAGTTTGCTGTTTAGAGCATCCACATTTCCTGGGGCTATCTCCTCAAACAAATCAATGGAAACAGAACTGGGCCATCCCATGATCTCTCTGATGATGGGGTACAGTTCGTGGATCTTTGTTTGTTTTGTCACGACCCAATGAGTTATTCCCTTCAGAGTCTGGGTGTGCGGGTCAAAGTACTTGAGAAAGATCAGCGTGTACGCCGAATCAAACTCAGGCACAATCCACTTGTCATTGTGATGATGGTGGAAAAGCACATTCGGCCTGTTGCTTTCGTGGCTCGACAGCTTATTCTTGATGTCCTTCAGCAGACTCATGCCGTTGATAGACGACTGGACTTTCAGTTTCGGCAAAGGCTCCTCTACCCACAGAGCCAGTCCCGTGTGCTGATGGAACAGCAGCTCTCGGACTTCCTCTACAGACTTGGTAGTAGCACTGCCGATTGGTTTCTCGGGTCGGATTGTCTTGTTCTTGCGGGCAATCAGAATCCAGAGACGGATGTCGTCCACAGGCTTATGGAGCTTCTCAGCCACCATCTCAACAAACTTGTTGAAGGGAGTGCTTTTCAGGATTTTGAAAGAGTACGGGCGGGTCTTCTCAGTCACGACCAGTTCCCGAATAGCCCTGTTGTGATTATACCGTTCGTCGGGGCCGAGATCAAAGCCTTCGTGGTTCTGGAATATCTCCTTGGTATAGACGTCAACCATCATGTAGAGATACGACTCTTCCTTCTCCTTCTTGTATCTCTCGTACTCTCTAGCTTCCTCCTCAATCATGCGAGGGATGTGGGCGGGGATATCCGACTCGGTCACGGGACTGAGGATCTTGTCAATGGAGTCCTCACGCAAATACACCAGCATGTAGGCGCTTGTGTATCGTTTGATGTTGAACCGGTTAAACAGGCCTCGGTTGGCTCGCGTGTATGGCTGGTTCTTGATCGGGTCGGCTCCAAAGTTGTCCTCAAACACTTCAGTGTCGGTAGCTCTGGTGACTTTGTCGTCATCAAACTTGTACCAGTTGCCGTTGGCTTCTGGCCTAATTAGGGCATAGTAGTGGCCAGCGTTGAGATCTCCACTATGGACCAGAACCCCATACAGATGGTACTTCCAGCATTTGGACTTGTCAGAGGCTTCGTCCAAATAAGGCGACAGGTCTATTTCGGCAGGATATTCGTATCTGTCGTTGATCTTCACCATAATGTCTCTCATAAAGTCGTACTCGTATCTCTTCAGTTGGAGATGCAGAATAGGGGGAAACGACTGGAAAACCACACCTTTCCGGGCATCCTGTAGTCCAAAGCCGGTAGCATCGTACTGGTTCTCTCCATTCAGCATCTCCACCTGAATGTAGTCCTTGAACGAGTCTTCCAGTTTCTTCATTCCCTTGACATTCAGTTGAATGTCCCAGTAATCTTCCGATCGGGAACTCTCAAAGTCCACATTCACGCATTTGATGTACGACTTCATCTGCCCCACAAAGAAATCAGACAGAATACCTTCTACTTTCGTGCCTTTCATCTTCCCCTCCAGATTATCCATGAGAACGCGGTTCAGCTCCTGAACGTCGTGCTGTGTGAACGCGTCACCGGTATCCCATCCAAACGATTTAGTCAGCTCAGAAGTATCCACGGGGTATTTGGATGTCTGCAAGTGGTAGAAAAGCCTCTGCAGAGCCAGCGGTACAGAGCTGTTCACCTGGTCGTTCTCAGTAGGGATTTGATACACAGCCTTGCGGAAACATTTGGTGAAATAGAGGGACTGTATCAAAGAGTTGAGGTAGCATGTTGCTCCTTGGTTCTTTATGCCCACATACCCAGTGGCCTGTTTAGAGTCGTAGTTGGTGAAATGGTGCCACAACACCCCCGTAGGGTCCTTCACAACCTGCACATAGACTGTGAAGTTTGTCTCATTGTTGTCCAGCACTGTGGCTCCATCCAGCTTCGGCAGCCGCGTCAAATCCTGGAAACTGACAAACCCCCAGTCAGGGACGTATTTGTCAAAGCGGTGCTTGGCAGACATGGCATGCATCAGTTTGGGGTTGGACTTGTTCCATTGCACAATAGCAAACTGTGCACACACATACCAGTCGTCGTCGCCATCTGATTCGTCATCCTCGTCGTCTGATTCGATGCCTTCCCCAGCATTGGCCTCATTTTTAGCAGGATCGAGTTCCGAGTTGCTGAGATTGGCGCTCAGCTTCTTGGGCTTTTTCGCCTTCAGATAGATGGATAGCGTGTTTGGCTTTTTGTTACCGTAAGGGAACAGCAGCAGATTCCACTGGAACCCGCCACACTCAAACTTTGGGGAAAACATCTTTTTGCCCAGACTGCTCCAGTTGGAGATTTCCCATGTGAAATGCGCCTCCGCCAGCGGCTCCAGATCGTCAATGTTCGGCAGATATTTCGCCCGGATGGCGTCATAGTCAGTTGCCTCCAAAACCGGCTCCGGTTCGGCAGACCCTTCCGGCTGATTGGCAGCAGGGGAGGCCCCCGAGGGGTCCTGTGGAGCGTCTCCCAGATCGTCATCTTCCTCCTCCTCCTCTTCTTCGTCTTCTTCCTCATAGTCAAACTCCTCGTCGTCTTCTTCTGCTGCATCGGCATACTCGTAGTCGTCCAGCTCGGATCCGGGCCGGTTCCCCTCTCCGATCGCTTTGAACTGCTGCTGCTCGTCTTCTGGCGTCACCATCACAAAGTCCTCATCAGAGTGAGGATTATCAATAACGTTCACCATGGCTGACTGTGGCGCAGTAAGAAATCAGTTAATCCGCCTGGTTATCTGCTGATGCAGACTTTGTTTCAGTCTGCTGATGAAGTTTTTGTTATCGCAGTACGGAATGATCAATCAGACAAGATGCTCAATAGAGCCTTTCTTAGTATCGCGCGTCAATTGCCCCTGTCCTGTCTAGTGATTATGTCAACATAAGCGCCCAATCCAACCTGGAGCAGCTCTCCTCATACAGTGTATGCTGACAGTGTACGTGAATCTGCCGACAATTTCCCGCCAAACATCCTTTTCTCTTTCTTTTCACAGATTTGCTGTTCTTTGCCTTTTTCCTTCCTTCTTCTCTGTCTGCTCTAATGGCAAACGCCTGCTGATTGTTTTGGTAGACGTCATTTGTTGATGACTAATCATTTATTGTCTTGGACAGTTAATGATGATGTGAACAGTAAGTAACGCTGCTGGACTTGGCGTCTCACGCCAGCTCGGGGCAACTTGGCGTCTCACTGTGTCTTCAGGTCACCGCCCGAAGGAACGCCTACTATGTAAAGGGGCAAGAAAGGCAATTGCCACTTGATTAGGAGAGTGAGCTATCAAGGTAACTGATGTCGGGCAATTAGTAAGCAATTGAGGGGAGATACTGCAAAGCAGAGTAGAAAGAGGTATTTATATGTGCAGGCAAATACTGGTCGAGTTGCAAAGCGAAGACTGAAGCTTATAAAATACTTTTCCCACTGTCTGGTAGCTGAGTATTTGGCTGGTTTGAAGATTCAACTGCTGAACGGTTGAAACATATCAAGCTGTGTCTTCAAATTCAGGATGTTCTCCAGCTACACGCCAATCAATTCTGTGGTGAAGAACCGCGTCAACGGCAACGTTGGCGTGTTTGTTGGTGGCACCAGTGGCATCGGTGAGGCCACCGCCTACAAGTATGCCGAGTACACATCCAACCCGCATGTGTATATCATTGGCCGCAATGAGGAGAAGGGGAAGAATGTGTTGAAGAAGCTGAGTGAAATCAACAAGGACAGCGGAGCAAAGTTCTATTTTATCAAGAACGACGTGACCGATCTGGCGAAAGCCAAGGACGCAATAGATCAAATCAAGTCTCAGGAGTCGAAGGTCAATTTTCTGTTCCTCACCTCTGGAGGTGCTGACAGCTTAACGTTTCCCTGGCAGTCCAGGAGGACCACTGCCTCAGGTCTTGGACAAACATATGCCACAAATTACTATGGAAGATTCAACTTTGCTCTTGGCCTGTTGCCCTTGCTGGAAAAGGCTGCTGCGGAGAAGGAACGCAGCAGAGTTATTTCTGTCCTGGCACCAGGCAGCGAAGGCCCAATGAATGTTGATGATATCGACCTGACTGAAAAGGGGAACTACTCATTCCGCCGATCGATGGCGCATCTGGCGGATCTGAACACCCTTGCCGTGAAAAAGCTGGCTGCACAGCATCCCAATATTATGTTTATGCATGCCCACCCAGGTATCGTATACACCTCCTTTTTGGATCGCGGCCCTTCTGTTTTGAAGGTCCTGAAGCCTCTTATGAGTCTGGTTGGAACATCGGTCGAGGATTCCGGTGAAGCGTTCTTCTACGCTGGAGTTGCCAGCGAGGATTTTGAAAAGGGGGCGCATATTGTTGACAATCGGCTGAAGCCCGTTGATGTTTACAAAAAGTATTTGGGAGACGATGTTATTGATAAGGCCTGGCAACACACGTTGGATGTGCTCAAGAGGTTTAACGGCCAGGTTGACAGTTGAGAGGTTTCCTGACTATTCTTTCACGTGTATCTTCCTTGATGATAGTGTTATATGATTCAAAGCCTTACGAGAGAAAATTCACAAGTTCGACTTGCCTTGTTTTATGTTGTCACCTTACAGTAACCTGAATCAAGCTGGATTCAGATGTATATAACCCGTTATGTGAACCCAACTCATGATGGGAATATTAAGCCTATCGCTCAATCATATTCCAGCTATTGCGGAATGCATGCTTCACAAATGCCAAAGGATGAGACTCCTCCCCGGCATTCATCTTGCCAATGCCCGGCGAGAAGCTGGTGATAGGCAACACCAGCACATCAGAAACTAGTTTGGGAATCTCCAGCTTGGTGAAGTCTCTCCACGTTATTGTAGCCACAATTCCTGACTGGACGTAGTCATTGAAATATGTCAGTATCACGTCAGTCCAGGTCGCACTGCCAGTCCAGGACATTATCTGGTGCTTCAAGTCGTAGGCAGGGTCACTAGCAGAAGACCCTGGAGGAGGCAAGCTCAGTCTGTTCTCCTCGAGTCTCTTCTGAGTGATTTCAATGATCCGCGCAACCATCTCCCGTAACACAGGATGGCCTGGTTTACATTGAATGACCCAGTTGCCGAATTGCAGGCGCCGGGCGTAGTCTTTCCTCCAATCCGGAGTTGTGGGATCGGCCTCAATGCCAACAACCAGCCCAATCTCGCTGGAGCCTACATTCTCGGGAATCCAGTTCGGGATAGGCTGCAAGCAGGAAGTGTCGATGTCGGCGTAAACCCCGCCTTTGGCCAGAAGTATCAGATATCGGAAAAACTGTGCCTGCAGAATAGGCGCAGGCAGCTTCTCGTATGTCGTAATTACCTCGGGAATCGTTTTGTACAGGTGGTGGATCATTGCCGCCCCAGTGTCATCATTAAAAATCTCGTGAACAAACGACGGGTTCTTCTCCGACCAAGAGTGTTCATACTGCTGCAGCTCTGTGTCGATATGCTCAGGATCATACAGTCCAAACACCCAGGTCTGCCAGATATAGGCAGGAAAGCGGGCGTCCTGATCGTAAGGGAACAGATACGCCAGCTTTTCCCTCAGAGTGAGGTCCTCCGGCGGTCTCTTCAGTTCATCCAATTTCCGCAGAATAGCCCTCCGCTCTTCTTCAATCTCCGACAGACGCTTTCTCTGCTCCTCCATGAACTTGTTGGTATTTTCCTCAATGCGCTTCAGCATCGCCTTCGTCTCCTCCTTCACTTCGTCCACGCTGGATGTGCCCCGCAGCAGATCTTCGATTGCCAGATCCTTGGCTGATATTTTGCCCGAAGACTTGAAAAACAGCACAAACAGAACAATCACAGTTGCCGCCAGAAGGGCTATCCTTCTGAAAGTCACAATCTTCATTTTGGCAGTGGTATGTCACCAGTCTTTTGGTACTTCTCACAATCTCCTTCTTTCTGCTGTTACTTGTTGCGACCTTTTTCTGCTGATGATTCGTCTGACTTGCGATCTTCCCAGTTACTGATCAACTGATCAACTGATACAGAGATGTGTTTTCTCGTGAGAGTCTTTCAGTAGAGCCAATCAGCCTTATCTGCATACACCAGAGAGTTTCGTAGAATCAGAGAAGCCGCTTCCCTGTGCCCCTTCAGCCCCCAAGTTTCGGCCCCAGCTTCTTCTAGTCTCAGTCGCTCACTTCCTGGCCCGGCAATTGTTCCTCGAACTACCGACAAATGTCTCTATCCAGGCACGTCGCATCAACTCCCAGCCGCCCAAAAGACTTGACAGTCTGTGACAACAAAATGGCTCGACAGTATCTTCAAACACGATCTTCTAGCGGAACAAAAGTACAATTCGATTATCAACAAGCCAGTCCTCCTCAGTACAGCCACGATATCCTACACGAACAAACGTCCCGTGTCCTCAGCGGCAAGGCGTACTGATGACGACAAAACTGTCCACTGATCCAATTCCCGCCACAGAAGACTTCCTGCACACACGTCTACTGCCTTCAGATCCTTTGTTTACTTTGCAAACAACTCTGATCAACAAACAGATTTCAGTTTCCTTTTTCCTGGTTCCTGTGCAACATTGGAAGTCCTGAAACTGTCTATTTCGCAGGAGGGTCTGGAGTTTCTCCGAAAGAGGCTTTCCAGAGAAAGCCACAGCCTAATCGGGCTGTAGAGGGTCTGAATAATGGCTTATAAAAGGGTCTCGAGACAGGTGCACTGAAGGGAGACGTGAAGTCGGCTGAGGTCTGTATTGTGATGGAGGGAGTGAAAAAAAAGTGAAGGAGATACGGTATAATAATTTGCCGGTGAGGTTTGGAAATGGTAAATGATGGTTGTTCATGATGTATCGATGATGGCTGGTATGAGGCTATGTTTGACGGTTTTCATTGTCCAGACTTCTGTTGTCTACTTGGACTTGGAAAGTCGTGATTAAATCTCGCTAACTGGAGGAGTCAATTTGCTTCGTCTAAGGTAGTATTGAAACTCCAAAGGATCCTTGGGATAATAATGAAAGGTCTAGCGGCCTGATGTATATTGCATGTGCTAAAACATGTTGGCCAAGTATAGTATGGATGGAGGTGAAAATGAGAGGGGGTGGAATGAGGGCTGCAGTGCGTACGTATATCGAGTATTAGATACGTTGCAGACCGAGACCAACAATAAGATTAAAAGTCTGCTGTGGGGTCAAGCGGAATGTATGAGAGATGTAATGAGAATTATGATTTTGCCGCATGAGCTGCCAGCTTCACGACTGTACCTGGTTGTGTTCCTCCCCAAACAACTCCCAACTCTCAATCTTGAGATTGGTAACGGCAGTGTAGACAACTTTCTTGGCAGTGTATATCCTTCGTTCCACCAGGTTCGCCAAGTAAGTAGGATCGCCAAAGTTATGATTGAAGAAGTCTTCTGAAACTGTCAGCCGTTTGGCAATGAAATCATGCAAAATCAGCAGCTCCGACGCTTTCCGGAATGGCACATTATACGAAATCAGAATCTCCGAGTTCACAGACTCTATCCGTATCAAAGCCAGAACCACAGCCAGTGTAGGGGTTAGTGTAGAAAAGGACCCTGATCTTCTCCCACTGGAACTGGCCAAAGAGCGCATATCAGCGTCATCAGTCATGGCACTATCGTCAACATCATCAACGACCAGATCCGGTTTGCCCCATTTCCGGCTCGGCTCATAGCCAATGGCGATATGCGCTTCGACTTTCCGCTCCGGTGGGATATTGGGAGTTGCTATAGGACTCGCCTGCACTATTCTCCAGTGTCCAGAAGCATCATTGGCGTTCGCCAGCTCTTCAAAATGCACAGCCAGGCCCTCTGCTGCAGTGGTATCAGGCACCTGCTCCATAATTTCAATCACCACCGAATCATCCTTCCCAATGACAAATGACTTGGGCGTTCGGTCAAATGTGTTTTTCGTGTTCTCCTCGCTTGTAATCGGCACCTCGCAAACATCGTCATCATCCGCACATGCGTCCAGCGGATCTAATATGCCCTTACTTCTCAAATGCTCCGTCAGCTGTGTTTGCAGATCAAACTCTTCCACACCAACAATAAACACCTCCTGGTGGTCTGGGATCTCACGGAACGTACTGGCATCGACAAACAGCGACGGCAAACCCGTCGTGATGGCCCCGCCATACAGCTTCTTCTGCTGGTAGTCAATTGCCGGCTCCGTCATAATGTGTGTGTAGTATTGTATAGTGTTGTATAGTGCAATTGCCCTCTAAAAAGTCTGGCTGCGACGTATACCAGTCTGCCTTCAGGCTGTTACTGAAAATCTAGAGTTATCGCTTTGAAATATTCCTCAAGGAACTCCTATTCCGATAGTCTCACGTCCTTGAACTGATGCTCAAAAAATTACTCTGTTCAATAGCCCTCAGTATCTCAATTCGCCAGTTCATTCCTTCCAATAACTTCCAATCATTCATGCACTGTTCTCATCTGCCTATCTCAGTTCAGCTTCATCAAGCCCATCATCCAGTCCTTCAACGCTGCTTTTCACAATACATCCAAATGCCCTTACCCCATCTACCAGCCACCTTTTTCTCTCCTCCAGCAACAAAGTCATTCCCCAATGCCCGCCATCGTCATCTCTCAATAACCAAACAAAAAGTAAACATCCTTTTCTTTCCTATTCCATTACCAGGCAATCTCAGCATCTGCCCCGGCATACCGGACATCCCTCTAATAACCTTCTCTTTTTCTGCTCTTCGGGTCAATTATCCGTCCGGAAATCCGGGCACGGAGCTCCTTCCGGCGCATTATCCGAAAACCATAAAACGCCCGGAGGTGGAGTGAGTGATGGAGTGATTAGCAGTCAGATGGAGATAAGTCACTTAATGATGGGGATGCGGGAGACGGGAAAGGAGATGGGGATAGGGATAGGGGATCGGTAGGGTGAAAATAGTCCGGATAAATGCGACGCAGGTACAGGCGTACGGCGTGGGTTGAAAAGGGAAACACCCGAAGGGCTGAAAAGCCGGCATGGAGATGGGGAAGGGAGGGAAAGATGGAAAGATGGAAAGAGGGAAAGATGGAAAGATGGAAATGGCGGGCAACTATATGTAAAGGTGATTGGTGATGGGGTGAATGTGCCGGATGAGAAGTATGCATTTGATACTTGCATTACAGCTGTCAAAGGCAATGTAGGAGGCTCGGGATGGAGAGACGGGATTTGAGTGGCACAGTTGGCTGGTTTAGGATGATATGAGCTTATGAAAGGACGTCTTAGCAACTCAGGTGCCTGAGTTGAGAATGCCGATGGAGGATAACTGGCGGATGTTGTTTGCTCGTTGGTGTCGGCGGGACAAGGGAAGAATGTAGATGGTATCTCGTGACTATCATGCTATGCAATAGGGGGTGGCGTGACGAGGAATTGTTGGTGGTGGCTGAAGGAATTGACTGTTATGTTGATCGATGGAAGGAACAGTTTGCTGAGAGATAGAGGGATGGTTGTTGTGATTAGCATGAGGATGGCTTAGACCTGGTGATGCAAAGGTAATAGTTCAGAGGCTGGCATTGGAGCTGGATAGATGTCTGGTACTGATTTGTAGTTGACGAGTGGTGGGCCTTTATGTGAGTGTTCGAGATGGATGTCAAAGGACGGTTTGTTGACTGAGTGATAACACACTGAAGACGTGAATGTCCCTTGATACGGCTGATGAGGAGAGCTGCAGTTTGAGAGTGGGCGCCCTATGAGAGTGAGGTAGTCAAATGATATAGATTGCACTTTACTGTAATCTGTGAGGCTGCTTCTTGGTAACTGAGTTGCACGTATATGCAAGTGAGCGGACAGCTAGATAGAAGACAGAAGTCCACCGTACTTTCCTTGTATTGACTCTTTTAAAAGTAAGCTGACTTGCACAGTTTTTGCTGTGTTCTTGTTGCTTGTTGCTTGAGGCCTATTCCCTGAGAGAACCAAGTTTCTCACGCGCTGGAATGAGCATTATTAAGAACATTCAGCTAGCTTACTATATCTAATTTTGAGATTTTTGTCATTGCAAAGTCGAGGTGACCCTCGGCTGCTTCCATTTTCACGCATTCAATGGCGGGAAATATACGATATGAAGAGCTCAGAGCATTGCCCCAAAACCCTACAATCTTATGGCCCGAAGCTTTCGAGATGGACTCAAGAGTGTATAAGAGTGAGAGGGGTCAATCAGCATATTGAAGTCTCAGACCATTCAAAAGGAAGTATTACGGCAACCTACATTCCATTCATCTCATACACCAGAAGGCATCTCATCTCAATAGTCTCAACAGAAGTTATCAATTCGAGTAATAAATCCCGCCGCACCTGAAAACAAAACGAAACTCTGCTAAACTGGGTAATGAACGAGAGGGGAGATTGTTCTTCAACATACTGGGACTCTCGAGCTCTAAACAACTACAGCTAGTATGGCTCACCTGTACCTAAAAAAGCATATGCAGTCGCGTTGAGGTCTCCATCTCAAGCGGAATCAAAAGCCGACATCTAAAAATAGAGCAAACACGATGAAGCAAATTACTGCTGTAACTCGGAGTTCGCTTAAGCCCAGAGGAAAACCCATCAAAGCTGAAACAGAGTTAAGACTTTCCCTTCTTCTCACTTCTTGGGCATTCCACTCCATCGAGAGGAGGATGCCGATGAGGTTGAGGAAGTTCATGAAGCAGGAGAAGTTATAACAAGAAAAATGGTAGTTAATTGCTTGTAGTGTGGATACAAATTATCAGTGAGGTTGCATTAAGTTGAATATATATATTCGGAACCGAGATATACTGCAGGTTTATTCAGTTTATTCATTGTATCAGCTTTGCTTGAGGCGCGCTCGCGAAGAAGCAATTTCTGGAAGCCGCGCGGAATGGCATTAAGGTTCCGAGCTTAAATTATTACATCATGATGCATCTTTGATTCAACTGAGAAGAAGAAGAGAAGTATAGGGGAACAACAAACAAATGAAGAAAATCGTTATGCAAATGCTCAATAGGAGAATAGAAATGCCTGTATTCAACTAAGATGTCTCCGCTTTGCAGTCATTCCATTGGAGACGCGAAGAGAAGTACGAAGAAGAACATGACTGACTTTAAGGCTGAAGTTAAGCTTCTCACTCTCGGATGCCGCATTGGGAATCCGATGGAATAGCAACGGAC
>JAKTWI010000256.1:0-42403 GCA_030561065.1 Sporopachydermia cereana | reverse complement strand
AGGGGTAGAGGGGTAGAGGGGTAGAGGGGTAGAGGGGTAGAGGGGTAGAGGGGTAGAGGGGTAGAGGGGTAGAGGGGTAGAGGGGTAGAGGGGTAGAGGGGTAGAGGGGTAGAGGGGTAGAGGGGTAGAGGGGTAGAGGGGTAGAGGGGTAGAGGGGTAGAGGGGTAGAGGCGGGGTAGTGATGAGTTGGTCGCGTTCTCAGACACGTGTTACTGTGGACCGGCACTTTGCGGAACACAGTGCGGCTCGGATCGGAGAAACTCGGAAGTGATAGATTCTATCCGAGGAATGTCCGGCTTGATTATGACACAAACGCGGAATGCAAACGTTTCTCGGTCCGAGAGCGGGAGTGCAAACGCGGTAGGAATTGGCGGGCCGGAGTGCGTCTCACTTATTGATTGTCACTTGTCACTCGGCAGTCGAAACTTCGGCAAAAAGACGGCTCAATGCAACGGTTCCGTCAGAGCCGAGCGGAGAGTCCGAAAAGTCGCCAGATATTCACCGAGTCTCACGAAAGTATCACCGAATCACACCGGATATTCTGTGATGTCGGAACGAGCAGAGATCAGCGATTGCAATCCTTCAAACAACAATGCAATGAGATGAATAGAAAACAAACAACTGATGCAGTTCGGATAAACAAACAGGCCGAAAAAGCAGCAGATGGTAAACAAAGAAACGGTTTGGGATGCTGATGGGTGTCTTTTGCTCTGCTGTTGATCCGCAGGACAGAAAGGAAGATGGTGAAAAAGTAGAAAAGCACAGGCTGGAGACGCTGGCGCGCAGACGAGATGCTGGAATCTAAGTTTAGAGCAGTCCCCCGATTGGGAATACAGTTGGAACTAAGGGCCAGCTAGTTGGGGCTTAGAGTTGGAGCTTAATTCCAAAGAAGGGGGGAGGGGAGAGACTATGGAGGAAATGGGAAGAGGAAAAGATGGAAATGAGAGAGAGAAAGAGGGGATAGGAGGGGAATGGGAGGGAAAAGGGGAGCAGAAAATATGTTACTGAGATTATAAGAGGGTCAGAATGGATAATATGAGTTTGAAGAGCTGATGATGGAGATTCCGCTGTTTGGGCACCTTTCAGGCATTTTCTCACTCCCTTCTCAGTGTGCCTGGCATAACCCCCGGCAGCGGCTCACATCTGCGAATTGAGTTCGCCGGTTATGGGGCAAGAAGTGAAGAACTATCAACACAATGCCAAACTGTAAACTTCCAGGTGCCAGCCGGGCCAAGGCTGGAACGGCCACCCCTGGCAGGGCTGGGCGGGACACGCGTCGGATTACAATTGGCTTATTGAGCAAAATGGCGCCTTGTTTATTGGCAGAAATTGAGTCTTTGAGAGCACATATTTACCGGCTCAGTGGTTTGAATCAAAGGGCCGGAGACCACATCTGTTCCTTTGATGGCTCGAGCCGGTGGATTTTCTGACTCGCTAACCGCATCCACCGACATAAAGTTGGAATTTGCCTTCCCAATGCGGACATAAGGTTGGAAGCTGGCCCCGGTGGTGCTGCACTGTTACATTCAGTTGCAGTAATATTGCATAAACTCTACTGCCGACACCGAACTGTAATTTGACAGTGGGTGGCCCCAGGCTATGAAGGCTATGATTACACTATACAGCTAATTAGCGGGCCGGACAATGCCAAATCGCCTCTGGCACGCAAATGAAATAATCCGAAACTGTTGGCTTTGCCGGTGTTTCTCTGCCTGTAGGGCTGCGGCCAGCTACTGTTTTGCATGCTCATTGCAGCCCTCATCTGAGGTATGGTTATTTTGATTTACTTCTTGCCGTATCCAGCGGTTGACATACAACAGCTGGTGGGGATGACACACCTGATGGTCTTTCCTTCTGTTTTGCCCTGTTGATAAACACTCAGAGACATGGCATGGTCTCACCTCAGCCAGTCGACACCCTATCGCTTCTACATTTGTCGAGGATGTGCTCGAAAGGTTCACTCTGGCTCATTGTGGGCTAATTATAGGCTGCAGGCTGACGAACAGGTTGCATATTTGTCCGAATGCGGTAATTACATTGAAACGCTATTTAGGCTCAATTCCAGTGACTCAACGTCTGTCCGAATCGGGATGGCCGCGCTTCGGGTGAGGACATTCGCGTCTCGGCTGCTATTTTGAGAGCTGCGCGGAAGGGTGTTTACTTGCGGCCAAACTTGACGGGCCGGCGATTGTTTGTTGATTGTTGTTTTCGGCATCTCGCGGCAGGTTGAGGTGTCTCGGAGGCGGGAGACTGTTGCCTTTCGGCTTATATTGAGGCTCTACTCGGCTTCGGCTGGATCTCACTTCGGCCCGCAGTTCTGCGCAACCGTTGCCCAGCAACTATGAATATTATTGGTCGGAGATAGGTAAGTCCCTTGTAATTGGGAGGTAGAGGAACGGGTAGATTTCCCCATTTCATGCTTGATTCATCGATCGTTTCATCGACCTTTGTCGCATTCTTCGAAATGGCTGCTGTCGGCTCGGCTTTATGCACCTTTGCTGTGCTCTGTGCATGAGACTGCAGGAGTCATATGCAAGGCTGCTGCGGCCAGGGGTGCGGCCGGCCCCATGTCTTTACATTCCAGCTTATGTTTAGCATGAATTGGGGTGAGGAATGGCTAAATCCGGCTGTCAAATGTTAGAGTTAATTGTTGACGATCCCGAATCATGAAGGAAGATCTGCGAGATGTGGAGAACCAGCAGGCATTATGCAGAGGTGCTGCAGAAATAAGCACCGGAGTCTCTAAGAGCTTTGAGGTGAGATATGAAGGTAGGAGATTCAGGTGGAAGGCTTGAATCGTATGAAGGAGGTTCAATGCAGCTGTATGGGGTCTGGAGAATTGCTGTTGTTTCATGGTTGCTGTTCACCGTGATTGTGTGGGTGGTAATTTACTGTGAAGGTGTTGCAGGGAGAGGTAAGGGAGAGGTGATCCTTGATCAACTGGTGGGTGAATATGATCTACTGATCTTTGACTCCTGCTCCTTGCAAAAGCTTCGCACTCTTTGCTCTTTGCTCGCCGACTGTGCCCAAGCAGCCACTGACTGGAATTGTGGTGGGTATGCATTGCACGTATCATCGGAAAATGGAAAGCTATATTTCATCTCAGTCTCTCAGTGCCGAGGACCGAGACTCAAAGCTGTGATTGTGATTACATAATGGAAAATACACACATGCAGGATGATGTCGGTATATGCGGGTATATGCAGCTTGGACTGAAAAGGAAGTTCAGTGACGGTGTCTCTCCTTCACAATGGCAGTATTCATGCTGAAAAGTCTTATGAATATCAGGACCAGAATATTGCTCCCCGAGTCGTTGAAAGGATATACTTCCAGAGCCTCCCGAAGGTCCTGTTAAGCGCCGCTCAATTACCTTCTCCTTCTGGCACATACTGCTTGCGAAAGGGGACTTGGCGGAAGAGATTTCAGGCGGACCGCAAGAAGCTGACGGGCTTTCTGAGCGGCAGAAGGTAGGAAGTCCGACGTTCCGTCGCTTGCTCCGTCTCTCTCCGTCCCTCTCTCGGTCCCAAGTTCACACGGAGTGTTTCCGGAGTTTCTCTTGTTTGTCTGGAAAGGGCAAATTAGGAGAAATGCGGGGTCCTTGCCGACGGCTTTGGACACGGTGGGGAAACGATTATGTCCCGTATGTGGACATGGGGTTTGATGAGTGATGATGAGGTTTCTTGGAGAAGGAGTCTCTGATTCGTTTCCTCGCATTTTGCCGCAATTCTTGCTGTGCTCTCTCCAGTTTATTTTACTTCCCTTGTGCAGCTGCAAGAACTGACTGAGTGCCACCTTTTGGTGTTATCACGAAGTTTCTGGTTGTGCTAAGCTGAGTGACCAAGGGAAATTCTCTTAAACGGCTATTGACTGAAGGGCATGCATTGTAGAGGGATGAAACGCTGGCAAGTCCTCGGTGTTGCAAACATTGCTGGAAGAGAACGTGAGAGCTAAATCACAGATACCATACACATCGCATTTGCAGGGCCGTAGTAATGTTGGCTGCTGAATCGATCTCTTGTATTTTGAAAGGTCTTTCCCAAATTCCTGTCTGATCCCTGTTTATCGCATGTTGATCTTTGGTTGGTTCTTGGCACTTCGCTTCTAAATCTTTGGTTGTCAGCGTAGCAGGCTTGCTCACTTTCCGTGATCTATACCTCCTAATTGTTGATACTGCTCAATCCCAATCAGTTATTGGGTTGACTGTTTCCTGTTTCTACCTTTGTCATAATGAGCTACTTGAAGGATCAAAAGGCCCCTTTTCAATATCATCACCGATGACCTACATGATCTTCATTCGAAAGAATTATGCTCCTGATGAAGGACTGTACTCCACATTTTGGCTTAACAACTGTTCACGAACAAAGAACGTATCCTGGATCGAAAGCTGACTCCGAACTGATAAGCTGTGCTGCGCTTTTTGGGTCCAGCATTTCACTACCCAGATGATTATATCAAATATCAAATCAAAAATGTAGTATGTACCTTAGTTGATCTCTTGATACTCAATGAACAGCCATTCGGGAGATGGGGCAATATGATGGACCACATAAAACAGTTCTATCTCATAGAAGACAACATTCTGATGCTCAATGATTACAATGAATGTACCATCAATGAAAGTTACGATCCCCTCAATGGATTTCAAGCTGGTGATATCCCCTCTCAACTACCGACAATCAAACATTCATTTGCGACAACCTTCCAACGAAAACAACAAATCACCCACCTACGACTCACCTACAATTCCCATCAGCTACCACTCCTCACCCTCAGCACAACCAACTAGAAAATACAATCATACTCATTAAAACGTACTTAGGCTGCAGACTGCTCAGCAAACTACAAACCTCAATCATCGTAGGACGCCAAAAAAAAATTAAAAATGAAACGACATTCATAACCGGAGAAGAGGAGAGCGGAGGAAAAGCGGAACACATGGCGTTTGTGGTGCCACCCAGTACGTGTTTGTGCCATTCCGCGTTTTGGGCTTCGGCACCACAAACGCAAAACACCACAATCCGCGGGTGGCAAGCCCAACAATTCCTCCAAACAAACCCACATCCAAACCACCTCCTCCCTAAACCTCCATGGAATCGCTGGATGTCTTTTCTACCAGCTCCACTCCGACTTTCTCCGGCTCGGCACTGCCGGCACCCACCAGGCCGACCTCGCGGCATATCCGCTCCATCCGCGCCGCGTCTGCCGCGCCAGTGCCGGACTCATCGTGGAACAGCTCGTCAATCTCCTCCAGCGTGCGCCCTTTGGTCTCAGGAACAAAGAAATAAATGTAGAACGCGCCCAGGAAAATAATCACGCCAAAGAAAATATACGCCCCGTAGTGCATTGTTTTGAACATGTCGGATGTTGCCATGGCGACGGCGAAGTTGTTAAGCCAGTTGGAAGACGCGCCCAACGACACGCCCTTGGCCCGCACTCCGAGCGGGAAGACCTCGGAAATAACAACCCAGGCACAGGGGCCCCAGGAGTAGCCGAAGTTGGCAATGAAAATCCAGCAGAACGCCACAGCAACCCAGCCGGCAGCGCCGTGATTGGCAAAATCGCCCCAGAAAGAACCGGCAATCCCGGCACACACAAACAAACACGCTGCCATGCCCAGCGCGCCGGTAATCAGCACCGGCCGCCGGCCCCACCGGTCCACCCACAGAACTGTTGGGATGGTAAACACAAACATGCAGATGCCGACCACTCCCGACGCCAGCAGCGACACAGTGCTGCCAGTAAGTCCGAGATCCTGGAAAATGAACGCCGCATAGTACACAATGCCGTTAACGCCACTCCACTGCTGGAAAAACATAACCAGCAGCGCCACCAAAGTCCGCTTCCGAAGGCCCGGATGGGTAAACAAGCGGAGATAGGAGTGGTACCCAAGCAGGAATTTGGACCGACGAGAGCCGTCCTGGAGGTCCGGGAACAGCTCGCGGGACGTTTCGCAGTCAAACAAATGCTGGGCACGGATCTCCAGATACTCTGTCTGCACATCGGGATCGGAGACCGGCCGGCTGCGGAGCTTCGCCAGGGTGGCCAGAGCCTCTTCGGGCCGGCCCATGCTGACCAGCCACCGCGGGGACTGCGGCATAAACATAATGCCGACGCCGAGCACGGCGGCAGGGAGGAGCTGGATGCAAATCGGGATCAGCCAAGCGGCATCGGACTGGCCTTCACCCGTGCCGCCGATGTAGTTTGTGCCGTAGCCGATCCAGTACGACACCATAATGCCGAACGTGATGGCCAGCTGCTGCAGAGCCACAAGACTGCCGCGGATCGCCGGCGGAGCCAACTCGGCATTGTACAGAGGCACAATCATGGAAAGGGAACCGACACCGATACCGGTAACAAAGCGGCCGCCGTATATATAGTCGGCATTTTGCGCACACGCTTGTACAATCACTCCGACACAGAACACAACCACACCAATTAAGGTGCAGTATTTGCGGCCCACAGCATCGGCAAGATATCCGTTAGCCAAAACGCCGATCCAAGCTCCGAGCTCCAGAATGGACGTAAGGAGGCCTCGGGTCGTCGGATTGCGGATGTTTTCCACGTGGATGCGGTCCTGGAAGGAGCGCATGTTCATGATTTGGCCGAACATGCCCTGGTTGTATCCGTATACGAAGCCGCCGAGCGAGGCAAAGACGGCGATGGCGCATACTTTGGGGTTGTCGGTGAGGCCGCGGATGCCCGAGCGGCCTGTGGCGACCCGGGTGGTCAGCGGGGCTGGCGGGGCTCCCATTGTGAGAGGGGGAGTGTTGGGTAGTGGGGGGTAATGTAGGATAGAGGGCGGGGTAGCACAGACGGACTTCGGCGTTAGACGAAATCCTTGATGTTTCGCAAAGGAAAGCCTATAAGGCGCAATGTTGTGGCTGTTGAGAGATTTGTAGCCCGAACAGAATGGAGGGATGTTGAGGGATAGTCGAGTTGATATATGTTTGGTAATAGTCGGAGGAACAATAAGAGACACGGAAAACGGAAGGAGGTACATTCGGATGTTCCTTCTAGGGGAGTCGCTCTGTATTTATACCGTCTTGTCTTCCGTTCGGATGCTATCAAAGAGGCTAGCGGCTTAAGCATTCTGGGGAAATGTGGGGAAGGTCGTCGAGGATCCGGGGAGCAGACGGCTTGAAGAGATGTGTACGGGAGCTCGAACGGGTATACACCTTCCCGATTGGGAATATCGAGGTTGACTAAGGGAGCGAGCGAGCGAGCTAAAGTTGGACGGAAGGCCGACGGAAAGGCCCGACGGGTGAAATACGGAGGAGGAGACTGATGGCGGGCAAAAGGGGAAATGGGAGAACGGAGGAGGGTTTGAAGCATAAAATGTGGATTACAGTGACCGATAAATCTGGAGATACAACGTATGCACTCTCACAAGGTTTGTGGCTCTGGGAGCTACCAGAAAGGAAGAATGATGGGATCGGGCCGGATTAATTAGGCTTTACTGAAAAGTAACTCGGGCCTACTGAAACCCTACTGGCTGAGGATATAAAGCCGCTCTGTACAAACTCTAAAACCCACGACCCGATAAGACAGGAGGCCCGGCAGTACGGGCCGTTGCACGTCGATGGGGATATGAATGATTGGGTCGGTAAACTGCTGTTTCAGCAACTTTTACCACGGTTTCTCTTGTCAGGTTTGGGGCTTTACGTACATGTGGGGATGTGGGGAGAGATTGGGGAAAATGTGGGGATGTGGGGATGGAATGGAGATGGGAATGCTGGGATGAGACTTGAAGTGAAGAAGGTGAGAGGGAAGAGGGATGCAGTATATGGGAATTAAATGGAGATGATATGGGATGATATGGTGATGATATGGTGATGATATGGTGATGATATGGTGATGATATGGTGATGATACGGAGATCATATGGCTGTTTGGGTGATACGTTTGAGGCTATCAGTGAATGGCTTGTAAACATTTTGTAAACAGGATGAGTGGATAGCATTTGTTTGAAACTACCTAATGACACTGGGGAATACTGTGGGGGGTCGGTTCTTTGGACTCGTGAATTAAGACCCTGGAACCTGGGATTCGCAGCCGGAAGTTGTGGGATCGTGGAGGTTTGAAGGACTTTCGCAGTTCCGTGATCTCTGCTGAAACACGTTTAGGCTTTATAGGAAGCCCGGGAGAGCAGCTTGAGGCTCGACAACATATCCGATACTGCTGACGGATCGTTCATACTAATGCTATGCAACTTAACCCAAGTTAACCGGGTATTTTCCCTACAGTACGTCTAATGCTCAGCTTAATGACTGTTCTGTATACCCTGGCTGAAGGAATTAATCCGTGACTCATTGTCTTGATATAATAGTATCTCGACAATAACCCGATAGGTCATTTATATGATGACTGATGTGGGTGTACTGATGGGGATCGGGTTTAGGTTTAGAGTTTGCCCTGAGCGTGCATATCCCTGCATTAGACTTTCCGGCGTAGCAGCTGATTAACGAGTAACGAGAAGTGCTTGATGCTATGGTTAAATGGCCCATTTACTGTGTCATAAGGGTTTGGTTTGGTACAACTAACTTGTTAGTATGTACTAAGTGTTTTTGACAAACACTTCGCGCTTCCTTGGAGGAACAACTAACCTGCTAGCCCAAGTGCTCTTCCGTCTCCATACGTTTACCCCACGGGAAACTTATGCATACCGAATGCCCGCTGCACTGTACGCAGAGCCAAACGGATGGCTTTTTATCCGTCGCATCAAACCCGAAAAGTGAATTGTACAGTTGTGGCAGGTGCAAAGAAATCATGCAACTTGCTGATCTTTTCACTGACATTAGTGACAGGAAAAGGGCAATAAACCGGCCTTTCAGTACATCGGGAAGAGTAAATGTTTGATCGGGTTGAACTAACTGCAAGAGGAGCTGAAGTTCATTGAGAATAGTACCTCTCTGCCAAAAGTATGAAGCAATACAGTACTGTATCTTTCGACTGTATTTCCAGTATTGAGAGAGAGACTAAAGACTGGAGGGTCAGTTAGAGGAACAGGGTATACTCGGGATATTCTACAATAACTCACGAATATTATACAGAGAGTCTGCAGATAATCTACAGAGAATCCACAGAGAATCTAAAGAGAATCTACAGAATCTACAGAGAATCTACAGAGAATCTACGGAGCATATATCTCTCTCTCTCTCTTCTCTATATATCACTCTCGGGAATACTCCGCAGCTTTCGAGGTACCGACTTTATCAGAGATCCAAAACGGTATAGTGGGAGACGGAATTGTACTGTAACTATCACCTCCCTACTAATAACTATGCTCTCGTCTCTAATACTGTCACTCCTCTTTCCAGCCTTTTCTCATTCCTCTTCAAACCTGCTGTTCTGATGAGAAGAACAATCTGTCCTCTCGCACCCTCTCAATGAACCTTTTTGCTGGTTACTTGTTGGCCCAGTAGCAATGAACTCAGCAAGGGTTTCACCTCTGAGTCTTCTTTCCACCCCGAGAAGTTTGTCGGCTTCAATAACGGCTCACTACTCCTTTCGGCCCAAGACAATGGCTCAAAATAACTGATGCCAATCCTCTATGGAGTGTCAATTATGCCGATCGGAACGTGGTAGAAAAATTACTTTGAGACCCGGGTTTAGAGCCAAGCAATAGGCAGATAAGAGAAATCAGAAGGGCCAGAAGTGAAATAATTGAGCAAGGAAAGCTGAAAGCTGATAGAAGCGGGGTATGAAAGAGAGTGTGGGGAAAGACTTCTAATATGTAGAAAATGTCTACTTTCAATATGTAGAAGTCCTCTTCATATCTGCTAAAACCTCATATACTCTGAATCCTACAACTGGTATTTTCTCTGATCCTTTCGGAGTAGGAATTCTCAAATGATAGTCTCTCTAAGGGTCCGCTATGATCCAAATTGGAGCTCGTCAGTTTGAAGATTCTCTCAACTATAACCCAACTAACACGTTTACCCCCATCTCAGCCACATCTCACCCCCCGGTCCTTCATAGTATTATTCCGTCATTTCGGCAGTGCATTTCAGTGCCTTTCCGTGCTTTATTGTCCAAGTCAGCAAACAGAAAACGCCAACTCGCACGCTGTAACTTTTAGGCCAGTGAGAGGCTCAGAAAGGAATGGGAAGACAGACTGGAGACTCTTCACTGAAGACAGAAACTCCCCAAGCAGAAAATACTCTGAACAACTCATGCACACTACGACGCTCGCAATACTGAACCCTGCGTGCGCAACAATCAAGACGGTATTGAAAAATAGAGCCTTCAGCAGCTTCTTACCGTTGGGGAGCTCGGCAGTTCCCGCCTCCAAGTCCATGTGCAGATTGTTGAATATGAAGGAGCCTGAGAACAGAAACCCGAGTCTCACAAACAGCTATTATGTCAGCAGGTTCTGACACACTGAATTGACAGAGTTGTGTTGCCAGGAAACCTCTAGTTGATGTCTTCAGTGCCCACAAGGAGATTTTAGGGAGTTTATTTGATCAATTTGGGACTCCATTTCCTCTTTGCCTCTGTTGTCAGAAATTCAGAGAATTAGAATTCAGAAGTTAAGAGATTCAGAGATTTAGAGATTCAGAGACTCAGAAATTTAGAAATTTAGAAATTCAGAAGTTAAGAGATTCAGAGGCTCAGAAATTCAGAAGTTGAGAAATTCAGCAATTCAGAGCCGTAGACGTATGAGTATGAGTATGAATATAGATACTTCAAAGTAGATACTCAAAAGTAGGTACCCAACAGTACATATCTCCAGTCGCTTTTAATGTCCCTACTCCTTCGGACTACCTGTAGAGCCTAAATTTACTTTACCACTTCTCTACAACACAACAATCTCTAATTCAAGCGATGCTTTTCTATATTCCAGCTTATAGCCTGTAGTAGCTTTGGACCTCAAGCGGAATGAAAGGAATGAAAGCAGCTCTTTGGCTTTTCATATACTCCTCTTCCCTTCCATTGCCTTTTCTGTCTGTTGTGGTAGCAAAGCCAAAGTTGGTAGATATAGTCAGTATGATACTGCTGACTATTGCTGATTACTGCTGTCTCCACCAGCTCCCTATGGAAATGCAAATGTATCAAAAAGATCAAACGTACCAACAGATCAGACGTACCAACAGATCAGACGTACCAAAAGCTCAATTATACCAAAAGCTCAAACTTACCAAAAGCTCAAACTTACCAAAAGCTCAACTGCAACATCCCCATAGCCTTCTTGCTGCCTACAAGCTGAAACAGAGGAAATGCCAAACTGTACCAGCTGCTCTCCCCAACAAAGGAAACAAGTACGTTTGGCAAATCCTTTGCTATGCCCAAAACTTATTCACACTGAGTTGCTCCGGTTCCAGCTACAATTCAAAACCTGCCAGCAGGTTTAACGGAAGGACGCTCTGGCCATCAACTAATCTTCATAGGCCAAGTAGGACTTATAATGAGAAATGTCCATAGGCGTCCAGCTATTATCAGGTATTGGGTGATTACGCCTCTATTTGGTGATTATGCCTCTATTCGGTGATTATGCCTCTAATATTCTCATATCGTCAGCTTCTGCTTTCATTCTCGATTTCAGTTCCGATGGTTGAATCTTCTGGTTGTTTGAAGATTTCTGGACCCCGATGTTCTTTTTACTACTACTTTTTGTTCGAGAGTTCTCTATTGTGCATATGGCGGAACCAGCCTCGGAGTTTCTCGTTTGAAACACTCAAAAAGCCTTACAGGAAACACTCAAAACGCCTTACAGGAATTTCTGTTTACCGGCATCACAGGAGAATCTGCGCACAGCATATTTGAGTATCCTGAAGAAAATATCTCCGTTTCTGGCTTCCTGAGAAGAGGCGGGTATCTGAATAAAAGGCTGGTATTTGGAGTATTTGAAGGATTTGAGGTATTTGAAGTATTTGAAGCATTTGAAGCATTTGAAGCATTTGAAGCATTTGAAGCATTTGAAGCATTTGAAGCATTTGAAGCATTTGAAGCATTTGAAGCATTTGAAGTATTTGAAGGATTTGAAGGATTTGAGGTATTTTCGGTATTTGAAGTATTTGAAGGACTTGAAGGATTTGAAGTATTTGAAGTATTTGAAGTATTCTAAGGAATCGAGGTATTTGAAGTATTTTCAGATCTCGCCCAACTTCCGCTTCAACTCAGCTTGCCAGCAGAAACTCCCCGGCTTTCTGAACTCAGAGTAATAAGTTATCAATAATAACGCCAACAGTTGACATTCTAACTAAACATCATCATCATCATTATAGAATCTATAATATTGTTGAATGCCTTCAATCGGTGGCTTACTGGTCTAAACAGTCTTGTCCATCTCACTGTACTTTTGAATAGTACCTGTGAATAGATACACAATCAGTAACAATATTGGAAACACATGGGGCTTCTGTTCACTGGGACTTCTGTTCCCTGAGGCAAATATGAAACAGGTTGAATCCTCTTGGATTGTTTGGGTCCGGTTTTACTTCCGTGATTATTCATATAGATAGCAGAGACTGGATTTTTATCTCTTTGTGGAGAGAGTTTGTTTGCTGATTGGGAGCCGGAAAAACCTCACACAACTCCGGCCGAGCTTTTTCTGATTCGCATAGCTTCCGGTTCCGCATCCGGTTCCGTATCGGCCCCTTCCGCTCGGCTTTTCCTCTTCCGTTCCGCTTCCGCTTCCCCTTCCGCTTCCGCTTTTTCCCTTCCGCTTCCGACTTTCGGCTTCCTCCATCTGCCTCCGCTCCTTCCGGGCATTTCGCCCCTTCCGTTCTGTTTTCCGCACTCACTGCAGACTGTACGGATGAGCCGAGAAGGCGGAACCCCCAGCTTTGTGTCTCATCCCGGATCTCGGATAATCTCGGATCTCAGCAGCGGATTGAGTTTGTGTATTGGAAAGCAGAGACGGAGTCGGCAGTGTCGGAACAGCTGAAATAGACGAGACGGATGTGACGGCGGCCCCGCCGTTCCGCCGTTCCGAATGTTCCAACTGTTCCGACTGTTCCGACTATTCCGCCGTTTACTGATTTCCCTTTTTGGTCGAGTCCTAAAACCGCTTTGCCTCTTTTGGCATCAAAACCGACAAACTAGCGATATTGTTTTATCCGACTAGATACATTCTCGGAGAAATTGTTGACTAACAGCAGCAATGCATAAACTCAGTTAGTATGAGCTGAAAGCCGGTTTCTTGCAAAACCTCAGCTGGTCGTATAAAAGGTGAAGATGGAAAGAGCAACTTCCTGACAATTCTGGCTTTCGGCACATTTTCCAGTAGGCCATTTATCCGACCTGCTGTTGGTTGATATCAACTGTTGAGTCATCAAACCCATCACAGAGCCTGATCACGTGTGACTCATTGCTTTTGCTACTTTCGGAAGCTCGGGGCCACAAAGACGGGGTCGGATGTTGGCAGCAACCTCGGCGGGTGTACAAAAGCGGAAGTGCGGCTCCACAAACTCAGCCGAAAAACAACCGGGCGGCCGGCTTCTCTACTCTCGTCCTCTTGGACTGATGTTCCTCATTTGTATCGTGGGAATGGTACTTTGCTTGGAACCATGGCGTACATAACCGGAGAAAAGTTGAGTCTCAGTTTACGCCAAACAATTGCCGCATTGGATTTCTTCAGCAAAGTTTGATAGAGAGCAGAAAATGCCCGTATAGAATTCTCAAATTAGGCGTCTGATGGGTAAAGGAACACTAAAGTTCGAAATCCTTCTTTTCCTGTCTCCACCAAACAACAGCAGTTCCCATTTGTTTTTTAGTTTCATCTCTGAGTTTGTCCTAACAAAACTTCTCATAGAAATTCAGTCAAACTAGCGATTTTGTCCCGATTTTGTCAATTCTACCTTCTCTCCCTCTCATTGCACCTCATCTCATCTGCACCCTCCTGCAGACATTGCATAAAGGTACCGCACCCCGGAAAAACCCACCCCGGAAAAACTCTCAACCTTAATCCCCCGCAAACCTTAATCCCAACCCCAGCCGTCCTCCATACAAAACACTTCAATCCCTCACAATTATCATTTACTCCTCCTACATCCCATTCAATCACATTAATATTCTTCATCTAACAATTACACTCATAACATACATTTACACTCATGTCTCATCTCATGTATCCTTCTCCTCCCATTCTTAAACAGTCGATCCATCGCTTGTTTCCTTCTCGGCTTTTTCCTCATGCGACGCATTCGGCTGCGGCTTCAAATCGTCAAACACCTCCGGAACGGCATCGCCCACAAAGCCCATTTCCTCCCAAATACGCACCATCCGCGCCTGGTCGGCGGCACCCGTTCCGGTTTCGTCCTTAAACAAAATGTCCATTTCTTCCAGGGTTTTGTTTTTCGTTTCAGGCACAAAGAACTGGATATACAGCCCACCCAAGATGCAAAAGCAGCCAAACCAGATATAAGCTCCGTAGCGCCAAGACGCTATCATGTCCGAAGTGGACATGGCCACGACAAAGTTGTTCAGCCAGTTGGAGGAGGCACCGATAGACACACCTTTAGCTCTGTACGCAAGCGGAAAAACTTCAGACACCACAACCCAGGCGCAGGGACCCCACGAGTAGCCAAAGTTCACAACGTATATCCAGATAAACACAACAGCCACCCAGCCGGCCCCGGAATGGTCGTCAAAACTGTACCAAAAGGCGCCGGAAATACCGGCAACAATAAAGTGGCAGATAGCCATACCGATAGAGCCGGTAATCAGCGTCTTCTTGCGGCCAAAGTTGTCGACAAACAGTACAGTCGGAATAGTCGCGACAAAGTTCACAATGCCCACAACTCCGGACGCTAGCAGCGAGATAGTGTTGCCGGTAAGACCCAAGTCCTGAAAGATGAAAGGCGCATAGTACAAAATAGCGTTAATGCCGGACCACTGCTGGAAAAGCATAGTAAACACAGCAACAAACGTCCGCTTCCGGAGACCCGGTTTCGTAAACAGCGCCTTGTACTCATAGTAGCCAATAAGAAAGTTAGACTTTCGGCTGCCGTCCTGCAGGTGCGGGTACCGTTCCTTGGCAGTCTCCACGTCAAAAATATGCTGGGCCCGCATCTCCAGAAACTCAATCTTGACCAAATCGTCCTCCGGCCCGCGTGACCGGAGATAGCACACAACGTCCAGGGCCTCCTGCTCGCGTCCCTGGTCCATCAGCCACCGGGGCGACTGCGGCATAAATAAGATTCCGACGCCAAGAACCATCGCCGGCGCTAGTTGAATGCATATCGGAACAAGCCAGGCGGCATCGGACTGTCCGGCGCCGGTTCCGCCGATATAGTTTGTACCGTAGCCAATCCAGTACGACACGAGAATACCGAAGGTAATAGCCAGCTGCTGAAGCGCCACAAGCGCACCTCGGATCTCGGGCGGAGACAGCTCGGCATTGTACAGAGGCACAATCATGGAAAGAGACCCGACACCCAAACCGGTAACAAACCGGCCTCCGTATATGTAGTCGGCGTTCTGCGCACACGCCTGCACAATCACTCCGACACAGAAAATCACAACACCAATCAGCGTACACACCTTCCGTCCAACGGCATCGGCAAGGTATCCGTTAGCCAAAACGCCGACCCAGGCACCGAGCTCCAAGATGGACGTAAGCAGGCCTCGGGTCGTCGGGTTGCGTATATTCTCCACTTCTATGCGGTCCTGGAAGGAATGCATATTCATAATTTGTCCGAACATGCCCTGGTTGTATCCGTACACAAAGCCGCCCAGCGAGGCGAAAATGGCAATCAAAGAGACTTTCTTGTTGGCCGCCAGAGCATAAAAGCCGACATTGCCGGCAATGGCGGCCCGTTTGCTGGCCAGACCCTTCGGGAGGGTTCCCTCGAGTTCCGTCATAGTGGGGTAGGTGTGGGAGGGGTAGCGGGGTAGCGGGGTAGCGGGGTAGAGGGTAGAGGGGTAGAGGGGTAGCAGATGCGGGGTACCCGTAGAAATAGATGTCCCAGTTGTTGATAGTAGTAGCAGTTGGATGCTCAGTAGTAGTTATATGAGCAACTTGATGGTTGTTTGGATGGAGGGGAAAAGCGGGAAAATGTGGGGCAGGAAGTGGAGGCGGGGAACGTGTGGGGAATGCGGGGTTTATATATGTTTGGCGGGGAGGGCGCGGGGGCTGGAGAAACTGGAGGTGGGGCAGAGATAGTAAGGGCAGAGGCTCATGTCGGAGGTGGCTGAATAGAGTTGTGTCATTTCCTATTTTGGTTTAGGTTTATGGTGTGGAGGGCTCTAAACTTAAATTGGGGGTCTGCTCTAGATCCTCCACTTAAGGTTTGGCGTCTGCTGTCACGGAGCGAGTGACCTACAGTTTCAGGTGCACGGTTGGAGAAGGGTCTGCATTGGGCGGCTGGAGGTGGGTAGAGGGCAGTAACTTTGGGTACAAACAGGATTAGTAAGTTATCAACAAAAGCGGAATATTATAATGCAAATATACCAACAATTTTCTCTTTTCAAACATGCTTTTATCCCCCAATCAACCCCTCTCCACCCTCTTCCGTCCCTGCATCAAATTTTTCAGGCTGCAGGTACCCCGAGGGTCTGATGTTTGGGTGCTCGGATTTATCATGCGGCGTGACAGCTTGCGCAGGCTTAAAGTCATTAAGGTTTAGCACTTCCCCACGAAACAGGAGTTCCCGTTTCAGGTCTCCAATTGCTTAATTAGTAACCTTCCCGGGGGCTGGGAGTGGCTCTACAATGGCCAGACGGCATTCTCGAGGAAATACAAATACAAATAACACAAGTCAGCTTTTAGTAATCAGAGTGCATCTGGGACTGCATATCTTCGTTGTTACAAAGGTATCTACAGAGAGTTTGTACTACTCAAAGGACTCAAAGGAGTAACATCTCTATTAGACCCTTTTCTCAGTATAGTCAGCCCTCAATCGTTCCAGCTTCAAATCTGAGTCCGAACTGTCGATGGTCATTTCTCTTGTCTAAGAAACTATCTGACCTCACAAGTTCGAAAGCCATTTGCTACATACATTCATCGATACATTTACTCCTAATAGATGGTGGAATTTTAAGTGTACATTCTCACCATCATTTGCTGGTATCCTGTTGTTTCTCATTCCACTGGCTCCATAATAGTAACTGTGCATGAGGAGAGTGTGGAAAAGTGGGGGGATCTGATCATGGAAAAAACTGCCATTCTTAGAAAGAAGGGAAAGAACAGACGGCAAAGCAACTGGCAAAGCAACTGGAGTCAGTGAGAAGTGAGAACGGCATCACCTTTTTCAACCTTATGCAATAGAGTTGGGGAGCGTAAACCTTATTTGGAGGGTCTGGCCATTTAAACTCAAGCTGTAAGTTGAAAACAAGCTACTGGCTCATCGGGTTGATACTGTGGAAAACTGCTTAACTACAGCAGTGAATTAACAGGCTAATTGTAGCTTTCATTTGAAGCTTTTTTGGCTGTTTTGTTGCTGCCCTACATCTGCTTCTCCCTGCTACTTTGCAGATCCCCCCACATTAGCCGCATGCAGAATCGACCAGCCTTCCGCTGCCTTCTGTCTGTATCAGTTGTTCCGTGGGGGCATCTAACCTTAAATGGTTTTTCCGGTTAGCGCCAACCTTGCTCCGCGTTCCCCGCTTAAAATGCTGCAGTTCCAGGCAGGCGTGACTACTTGGGAAGGTCAGTTTCATCATGCTGCATATACAGTTTCAAGAAGGAATAGCTGTAAATAGAATGGATTACCCTGGTGTTTCTCCATCGGGCTATAAATGCAGCGATTGGACAAACTAAGACCCCCCGCTGGAATGATCTAGTCGTGCAGCCACCCGCCTTAAGCTCAAAGTTGGCTCCTATTCTGCGGGGAAAAGTCTTAACTGGCCTGAAACCAGCGGAAAAACATCACTTCATTTTTCCGACAATACTCAACTCTAATCAGAGATGTTTACTAGGGGTTTAGCAGTTAACTCGTTGTCGGGGTATTGTTCGCCGTACGTTCGGGAATTATCACCCAAGTTGTGAGAGCTAATAACAGTGGCTATCACGGATTCTCCGTTATGGTCTTGAAACTCTGGGCTGCTGCTGCTTATGAAATGCTTCTTTATCCCCTTCTTTAATTCTATTCTCACCTGTTTTATTAGGAGATATCACAATATCTTCTAATGCTCGCTCTCTTCATAAGGGGCATATATTTGAACATAGACGTATACACAATCTACTCAAAACTGTTGACTCTGAGATTCCACCAATCCAAACACTTAGGCTGATAAACTTCAACCCCAGCATTAATTCTGAGCCTCTCGAGTCCGACAATTATCCGAATCTCTTAGTAACTATTGATAGTTAATACTGCTTTTACTACCCCTCATTTCTCCTCATTTCCGGTACCAATCGGCCTCAACCCCTCATTTCTGGTTCCAGTCAGCCTTACTAATTTGTTCCCCTCAATTGTCGATAAGCCCTTTTTGCTGCTTTCTACTTTTTGCTGCTTTTTGCTTTTTTTTGCTGCCTTTTCAAACCTCTTGCTTCATCGACATATCGCCTGATTCTGTGCCAGAGGCTCCAACATAACATTGGGGAGATGTCATTTATCGACCCAGCACAAAGTTAGGTATTTCCGAGCATTAATAAGTTAGTTATGGTCGGGATTAAAAAAGGGTCTGGGTCTTAGCCCAGGAACAGTATTACTGAATCGGGGAAGTATTTGCTGTTCGGGAAAAATCTGGGTGAAAAGATAATGCGGCTTCGGAGTGGGAAGATGGGGAGAAAATGGGGAAAAGTCTGTTTTGCAGCTTAGAATGCGAGAGACTACTCAAACTCAAACTGTTTCAGCTGAGCTTTTCAGTGCCAGTAAAACTGATGCCCACAAAACCTTGTCAGTGTTGTACAGTTGAGGCTGCAGAGTAAATTGGCTGTACACCTATTGTTACTGTATGAACCTCTGAACATGAATTGAAAGAGACCGTAAAGCAATATAGGACTATCACATAGTAGTCACTCTGATGTTGAAGTACACCGTAGATGATTTTCCAAACAGGAGACATATCCTGCATTGTTTCATGTACACTGCTTTCAATTCAAGTTCCTCTTCTGTTTGATATTCCACCCAGAACCGTTTTATTTCACCTACCGGAAGCGTTGCCTGAAACAGACTTCGGAAAAACTATTTTTAAGGTTAAAGTCTAATGCGAAAAATGATCCGAGTGTCAGCTCATTGCATATCCCCGACAACCAAACTGCTACTGCAACTTCTACTGCAACTTTGACATCTCTGAGACAACTTTTTCTGCATTTCGGCAGTCGTTTGAGGTTACAATAGCTTCAGGAAAGCTTCTACTTTTTGAGTGGGGCCACATTCAAATAGGAACATGTGATTTGGATGGACCTCACGATTTCTAGTTTCTGAGACTTCACGTCTCGTTTCGAAGGACTGCAGCAGCTCCACAGAAGTTGCTGTCTCGTTGTGAAAAAAAGCTAAAAGGCTTCTCATTAATCCAGAGATCTGTCAGTTATTCTACTCCGTATATTCCACTATCCTCAGACTGTATTTAGCTGGCTTCTCAAACTCCTTCACGTATGCATCTGCATGAATATGCAGGAGAAGTACACATGTACATACACAAGTGCAATATTCATGCAGTCTTAATGCAATGTTCAGATTTTCTCCAGCATATGCAGGTGTTTTTCACATATGTGAATGTTTTTTCACCCCAAAGGCTGGAATTTCTCAAAAGAAAGAGTGAAAATGACAGATTTATTGTATAAACGCAAGAAACTACACAAACGTGGCATATGCGCCGTATCTCGTGCACCTCTCAAACCCAACACAATCATCTCAAATCCCCATTTACCATTTCAAACGAATCGGAGATGAAACCAGCTCCATCGTCGGAAAATCCTCCTTCAATCCTCACAACTCCAGCCATTCCTGAGTACCGATCCACAAAGTTCAGTACACTCATTTTTATCCAATTAGCTCTTTTGAATACTGCAATGGTTTCTCTCTCATCCATTTAGCTTCTCTTCCCTTCCCCCTCTTATTACTCAAATACACTTAAATCTCCAAATCTGCAACTTTCAAAGTTCCCTCCCTCCATCATCAACGATCTTCGCTATACCCAAAACGCATTTACCGATTAGGAGATCATAAAATGAATCAAACCCATCTCCGAACCTCCAATTGAGCTTCAAGAATCATTTACCATCATTGCCATTATCATTGCCTCTCCATACTTTTGTCGATGCTCCAACTAACACTGCGTCTCATTTCATCTCAGCTTCCTCGAGAACTTCACGTCTCCTCTCCTACCTGCCCAAACTTCAGCCCCTCCTGTAGCCCCACGTCTCTTCCTGAGAATCCTGTAACTTTGCAGTCACCGCAAACAGCCTACAGGCTCATTTCTGCACACTCATCTTCAGATAATTCTAATCATTCTATTCTCTTTGCCGCTCTGTTTCTGAAGACTCCAGCGAGTTACCCCGGATTGTGTGCTGTACGCTGTCGGGTGAATTGCGGTTCTGTAGTAAGATAAGGTTTCGGTTTTTACCCCGGACTGGCCAACCTAACTTTATAATAAACCCGATGGTCAACTCCGGGAATAGCCTGAGCTCTGCGTCTCACTCCAGCGGGGCATTTGCCGGGAAGATGGACAATTCAAGTCTAAATGCGGGGTCTGAAAGCACTATCAGGGGCCCTGACGGGTATCTGATTTGCATTAGTTGACCCAAAGAGGCAGAAATTGTGGGGATTTTCACCCTTTCCCCAGGTTTTATTTCCGGTTCGGACTTACCCGTCGTGATCTCACCGAGTTGGGAGAAAAGACACCTGTATTGGGACACTCCATTTTTCTCTCGATTATGCGGGGATATATCCCTATGCAGCCAAACAGGCAGATAGGCTGTCGATTTGCAGTCAATTTTACAGCAAACAAGCCCTCAAAACAAGTCCAAAATGTGCCTCCCACCTTTCTCCTTTCCCCTCCTCCCTCTCTCCCCTTTTCTCTCCTTCCCCTCATTCCCTCTCCTCCCTTTTCGATCACCTAATCAAAAACCCACCTCCCCTCCTCCCGTACATCCCTCCGTACACTTCCCCGGCCAACTCTCTTTCCAGCCTCGAAACCTTGTCGGAGTAATAAGCCATCATTCCCATCTCCCCATCTCTTCCATATCCATCCCGACGGGATTACCCCTTGTATTTCTCCCGTACACTCCTGCCGTCCCGCTGAGTGTCCCGCCCCACCCCGCCGCCCCGCTGCTTGCCCCGCCCCCGCTGCCCTTCTTGCTATATAAGGACTGCCAGTCCATCCTCCCATACATTCCCTTCCTCCCCTCATCTACCCTCATCCTCAGTACCATCAGCTACAATCACATTCAGTACTACAATAACCCCCAGTACTGACTCTACTACATCAGTACTACAATAACGACACTCAGTACTACAATCACCACATTCAGTACTGAATCCTCTATATCAGTTCTGACTCCTCACTACAGCCAATACCACATCTTCAGTACTACCATCATATCGCCTTATATCACCAATCATTCCTTATCACCATGTCCACCTCCAGCGTCCTCCCCTCGGGCACCCCAATGCCCTTCATCGGCCTCGGAACCTGGAAAATCCCCTCGGAAAAAGTAGCCGACACCGTCTACACGGCCATCAAACTCGGCTACCGGCTCTTCGACGGCGCCCAGGACTACGGCAACGAAAAACTCTGCGGCCAGGGAATCAAACGCGCTATCGACGAGGGTATCGTCAAACGCGAAGACCTCTTCATCACCTCCAAACTGTGGAACACCTACCACCACCCGGATCACGTGGAAGCCGCCTGCCGCCGGTCTTTGGAAGACTGGGGGCTGGAGTATTTTGATCTCTTCCTTATGCATTTCCCCATCTCGCTTAAGTATGTCGATCCGGCTGTTCGGTACCCTCCGGGGTGGAACTATGATGTGGAGAAGCAGACGATTGAGTTTGAGGATGTTCCGATAATTGACACGTGGCGGGCGATGGAAAAACTGGTGGATGCCGGGCTGGCGAAAAATATCGGCGTGTCGAATTTTTCCGGCGGGCTGTTGTATGACTTGCTGAGATCGTGCCGCATTAAGCCGGCGTCCCTGCAGATTGAGCATCATCCTTATTTGGTGCAGCAGCCTTTGGTGGACTATGCGCTGAAGAACGGAATTGCCGTCACGGGATACTCCACCTTCGGCCCGGCTTCGTATATCCAGTTGGACCACGGACAGGGGGTGACGCGGGTGACGGAGCTGGAGCCGATTAAGAAGATAGCCGAGAAGTACGGGAAGACACCGGCACAGGTTGTGTTGCGGTGGGCGACTCAGAGGGGCATTCACGTGAATCCGATGTCGACGACCGAGAAGTATCTGAAGGAGAATTTGGACTCCTTTGGGTTTGATTTGACAGAGGAGGAGCTGAAGGTTATTAGTGGATACGATATCAATTTCCGGTTCAACGATCCGTACGACTGGCCCCCGACGGGCATTCCGATCTTTGTTTAAGGAGGATAGAGATGAGAAGGAGAAGAGAGATAGGAGATGAAACAAGAGATACAGAATTGTGTGTATGTTCAATGAAAACGGTTTGAAGACGATTTGAGTAGAGGAGTTGTAGGAGGGGGGAAGAGGAAGGGGAAGGAGAAGGGAAAAGAAGGGAGGAAGGGGAAAAGGTAAGAAAGGCAAAATCTCTGAAATGAAGGAGAAGTGTGTGAGATGGGTGCTTTTGGTTGATTGGGAGAGTTCAGGAGAGGATTGCAGAGCGCTTAGAGAGAGGAGGGGACTCAGGCAAGTGAGAGTCTCTGCTTGTTTGAGAATTTGGCAGTTTGGCATTTCTGAAGGATTGATCTTTCTGAGAGATTACTCACTAGGTGTGAATTGATATATCTGACTTCTAATAGACAGAGGTAATGGAATAAGTAGCTGCACATTAGGATGGAGATATGAATGTTCATGAAGAAAAAGGGAGACATGTAAGCGTTCTCATGCAGCTTGCTGTAGGCTGCCTAATCACTCAGGAGTGATGTAAAGGTGATATAATAAGTGCCATACCAGCTAAAAGAAGCTGGCAACAGGTGCAGATATTCACATTGCTTATTTGACAGAAAATGGAGGAGAAAAGCTGAAGAAATTAAGGCATCTGGCCTGTGGGAGCTGGCTGAAAAGACCGAGCCTTCCATGTGCATGAAAGTGCATATATACATGAACATGCAAGTTTACAAAAGAACAGAAACACAGTTTTTGACGAGAGCTGCCCCTTTCTCCTGTGACCCTCTTTTTGTAGCTATACTATTTGATGGAAGCTTTGGTTAAAATACCAGAGCTAAGACAAAGGACTATTAGCGATTCATTGCTCAACATACAAGTCTCAAGCATCTCCCTCAGCCAAATGCACTAAACTGCATGTTGATGTATGGACCACTACATGTAAAATGTTTTTGAGGACGATTTTTGATGGACAATAGCAGTATAACTTAAGCTATGAAATGAATACCAGCTGATTTGATGCACAGCCAGGTGTGAACCTCTTGGCTGAAAGTGTTTCCCCCTGAGGGACTAAGGTGAAGAAGGTCTAAGCCAATTGATGAGAAAGGCAGTCTCTGCCTCCTGCCTCCCGTCTTCCTCATCCGCCTTCCAAGGAAGCCCAGGGTCAAGATATAAGCTTATGAATTCACACTCCGAGCTGCAATCCCAACCTCAATTTAGCTAGCTGAACTGGGACCCCATGCCAACCCCTATCACGACCATACCACACACGTCTCTTCCAGTTGTGACTTCATTCGCCCATAACTGAAGCTCTCATTCCTTCCCATCCTTCCCACCACCCATCACATTCACCCCGTACTCATTTTCCTTCCCTATCGTCTATCTCATCGCCCCTTACCTCTGCCACTCTCCTCCCCTTTCGTTCATCCCACCACCCTTGCGTCATCCTCGTCTCTTACCTTCACTCTCCCGACCCCCTTCTCACCTCCGCCCCTCCTACAATCACCGCACCATCAAGTATAAATTCATTACCACTTCTATCACCTACACACTCCTTCCATTCTCACCTCCACTCCTCCACTCCTCCACTCCCCCACTACTCCGGCCCGTCAATCACCAGCTTAATCGCCTTGCCTGCCAGCACCGTCTTGAACCCCTCCTCGCACTGCTCAAATTTAATCCGATGCGTCACCAGCCGCTTCACATCCACCTTACCAGACGAAATAAGCTCCACAGCCCGCGGATAGTCTCCGTAGTAGTACCGGAAGGACCCCTTCACTGTAAGCTCCTTTGCTGCCACCTGCGCAATCGGGAACACAACCTCGTCTTTGCCCATGCCGGCCTGTACCAGCGTGCCGCCGGCTTTGAGCACGTGCACGGCAGTGGCGATGGAGGACTCGGCGCCGGAACACTCCAGGGCGATTGTCGGCTGGAAGCCGAGCTTCTCGGCGATTTTGCGCGCTGTCTCGGGCGCCGAGTCGCCCTTCTGCACCACATAGCCGTCTGTGGCGCCGAAGTCAAGCGCAAACTGCACGCGGCTGTCCACAATGTCGACTATGGCAACGCGGGTGGCGCCGTACGCTTTTGCGGTGGCCGCGCTCAAAAGCCCAATCGGGCCGGCCCCAAACACAATCACCTTGGACCCGAAAGTGGTGCCGGCCAGCCGGTTCACGTGAATGCCGACCGACAGCGGCTCCACAAGCGCGCCCTCCTCCAGCGACACATTGTCGGGAAGTTTGACACAAAAGTCCTCCGGCAGCAGGTAGTATTTGGCCAGCGTGCCGTCGTAGGGCGGGGTAGCCGCAAACGCCATCTCGGGACACAAATTGTAGTGCCCGGATTTGTACTCCTCCGAGTACCGCGACGGGATGCCCGGCTCCATGGCAACGCGGTCGCCCACCTTGAGGTGTTTCACGGCCGCGCCCACCTCTGTGACTATGCCGGCCGACTCGTGGCCCAAAACCATTGGCGCCTTGACCACAAAGTCGCCGATGGAGCCGTGAGTGTAGTAGTGGACATCCGAGCCGCAGATGCCGGTTTTCTTCACCTCCACTTTCACATAGTGGGGGTCTTTGATTTCGGGGATGGGCCGGTCTTCAAAGCTCACTTCGTTCACCTTCTGGAGAACGAAGGACGGGTTTTTCATCGATTTGATGTCAGCCATTTTGGATGGGATGTGAAATGGGATTGAGTATGAGATGAGTTAGATCAGTTAAGGATCAGTGATGGATCAGTCGGATCAGTTAGGGATCAGTCAGATCAGTTAGGGATCAGTGAGAGATCAATCAGGAAACAGTAAGAGATCAGTCAGAGATCAAATAGTCAGCTGCAAGTGGCAATGGAGCTGTTTTTCAGCGGAATGAGTAGCAGTTGAGAGTTGTGTTGTTCTCAGAGTCAGTTGATGGCCGATATAAACACAAGATGACGTCTCCTCTCGGTCTGTCAAATGTTGATGTAATCAGAATATGCTGCCTAGGCTTGGCTCTTCTTCAGTGTTTCTTTCCTGTTTCTTCTGTGTTTCTTTCCTTCTCTTTCGTCCCCACTTCCTACCTCTGGGGACTGCTGGTTTTTATAGCAGAGGCTTTTCTGGCATCGACTGGGGTTTGTCCGGGGAATAATGGGGGGAAATTCCACTGCCGGCCAGTCGAGGCTGCCTTTGCCAAATAGGAAAGTACGCAAGACCCCGGGGGCCTCGTGACAGATTAGGCAGGTGTACGGAAGGAGAGTCGGGGATGTGAAGGGGGAGGCGGGAGATAGGGTCTAAGGAAGGGACCTGGGAATTGCTGAGAAGGGAATGATTAGGGATTATGTGGGTGGAATAGTTCGTGGGCTACCAGAAGAGTGAAGGAGATGGATAATGAAAATATCTGTTGATTTTGCGAACTCAATGCCTCAAAAGTACAAAACCTGACTTCCAGACCCCATGCCCTTTGAACATCTCAATCTCCCGTCTGCATGCCTATTCTTCCCGAGACCCTACAGCCTATTGACATCACGGCCACTCCGCACAAGGCAACATACAAACTTGCCGCCTCCGCAGCTGCCACCGTGTATCTCGCCATATTCCTCCCCCTTCATCGCCATCATCCCCCCATCCTCACTCCACAAATCATCTCAGGAGTGATGTGAGAACAAGGAAGCTCCCTTCCAACAAGGAAGCTCCCTTCCTTGTTCTCACATCACTCCTTGTCACTCCACATCTCCAGCCAGACCCTCCAGTACACCCAAACATCGCGTCTCTCCCTGAACACCTCCCTTCCACGACGAGACCCGAAGGTCGATTTTTCCCGACCGGCTGACGCCCGGAATAATTACAGGCCTATTAATCATCACCAAACACACCAAACAGGAGACTTTCAAAACACCTGCGGGACCCCAGAGTCATGCAAAGTGTGCTGAGCTGCTCGGCAGGCAGGAAGGAACTCAGCCGAAACTGAGTTTGCAGGCGTGCCGAACGGTTGGGGGGATCGGCCAAAGGGCATATGGTGATGTTGGGAGTTATCTGAAGAGTGATTGATGATAGATGCTCTAATTTGCCTATTGAATTCGTTCATTGCATTTGATGTCATCTTCCCAATTGCTCAAGTCACTGCGATGATTGTACGAACCGGGTGACCCATCAACTTCTCCCTTCCCTTAGCACATTCTGTACGATGTATGGATCAATCTCTGTCACCTGTTTCCGCTCCCCGCCATAATAGAATTTCCCCACATTTCAAACCCGGGGCAACCTGGCAAGTCCTAAAGTATCTGTAGAGACATCAACAAACAAGAGCCGGTGAGCAGAGAAGAGTCTTCAAATAAACAGACCAATCCGAGAAAAGTGAATCGAACTGTTTCCACCAAACACTTCGAACCATCCCCTCAATGCATTACCAACATTATCTCCCTTCATCATATCCTCCAATCCATTCTCTCCGTTCCCTCTTCTCTCCATTCCCCATCCCTCCCTTCCCCACACCTCCCCACATCTCCCCATTCCATCCATCCCCTCCTTCCGCCTGCCGGGTTAATTCCCCACAGCCGCCTGGAGATATGCCGGACTTACTAAGTAACCTGAGTACCTCCGCCTTCCCGTCTGGACCGTTTAACCCACCGGCACAGCCGTGCCGAGTTTATCCAGCTTTTCCCGCTTTTCCCCCAAATGTTCCCCATAATTCCTTGCCCGGAATGCCTGCCCAGCCGGCCGCCATGACTCCCGGGGTGTACTGAAGGCGGGGGTTTCCACAACAGGCGGTCCACCCGAACGTGTCGGTAGCCGATGAGAAGGAAGAACAAAGCCGGCGGGGACCAAAACAGGCCTGTCACATCAGGAAGAGAAGGTGACCCGAGAGGAAGAATCCAGGCAAACCCATCCGTACAGGCTGGGCGTGATGGGAGAAAGTTGTAAAAAATTGTGGAGGAACCGGGGAGAAGCCAGGAGGAAGGCGATCTCATGAGGTGTTAAAAAAGGAGGGAAAGGAATAAAAGGAAGGGAAGGAGGATGGAGGGAGGATGTGAGAGGAGAGAAGGGGAAAGGGAAAGAATGAAAGGGAATGAAGGAAAAGGGAAAGAGTCAAATGTTAGTTTAAGCGCTTAGAAGTAAACAACTGCAGAATTTAATAAACAAACAAACGAGCACGCAAAACGTGAAGCGCCCAGAGTGAAGGCAAGTGCATATAAACAAGCATCTATGCTACTCAACTGATTGTTGTAATTGCAAACGCTACTGAGGGACAATCAATACAAAGTAACGAAGAACTCAGGGACAATCAAAACACATCAACAAAAGACTCTACGTGTGCTGATTCTCAATTGGCAGACTGAAGAAGCGAACCAAAAGAGTGAGACGATAGTCCGCTGGTTGATTGATCCCGCTGAACTGCAACTGGAGAGGAAAGCAGTCTCTGCTACACTTGCTGGAAAGCCTCCGTTATTGGAATCCGGTCTTTGAGCATCACATCTACAGCATCCATCTTTCCTTACATCAAAATCTGATTGCTGAGATTCATCCATTGATCTCAGGGGATTACTGAAGCGAATTGAGCAGCGTTTGAGCCTTTAAAAGACCCTCCCCCTTCTCATAGGCGAACCCTTGAAAAACTGAAAAGACTATCAACAGCCTTTCATCAAACGCTGCAGTACAAAAGACTGTCAAACGGACCATCAGCCCCCCATCAGACATCTCATCAGACATCCCATCAAAACCTGGGCTCCCCTCTGATTTACCCATCTCACTGCATTCTCCTTATTCGCCTATTCCTCTTATTACCTCCTACTGCCTATCAAACCGCTCATCATGTCCCACTACTTCCTTGGCTTTGATCTCTCCACCCAGCAGATCAAAGCTGTTGTGGTGGACGAGAACCTCCACCAGGTGTACCAGAACTACGTCGAGTTCGACACCGACACCCCCAGCTACAAAGTCCAAAAGGGCGTGTATAAAAACCCTGCCGACAACTCCGTCTACGCACCTGTGGCCATGTGGATCGACGCACTGGAACTCCTGCTGGAGAAAATGAAAGCCGACAAGTTCGACTTCGGCAAACTCCGTGCCGTCTCGGGCGCCTGTCAGCAGCACGGCTCCGTGTTTTTCTCCAAACAGGCGGAACAGCTGCTGGCCCAGTTGGACCCTGCGGAACCGCTGACGGCCCAACTGTCCCCCGCGGCTCTGGCCCACAAGTACAGTCCGAACTGGCAGGACCACTCCACCCCGCACGAGTGTGCCGCGTTTGAGGCTGCCGTCGGCGGGGCAGAACCCCTGTGCCAGGTCACGGGGTCTAAAGCACACCACCGGTTTACCGGCCCGCAGATTCTGAAGTTTAAAACCCAGCATCCGGACAGGTATGCCGAGACGGCGCGGATAGCGCTGGTGTCCTCCTTCCTTACGTCCATATTCCTGGGCCGCATAGCCCCGCTGGACATTTCCGACGTGTGCGGAATGAACCTGTGGGACATCCAAAAGGGCAATTGGGCCGACGAGCTTATCGCGCTGACTGCCGGTTCGGACAGTCCGGAGGCCAAGCGGGAGCTGCTGGACAAACTCGGACCCGTGGACAAACACCCGGAGCAGCCGCTGGGTCACGTGTCGCCGTACTTTGTGGCCAGATACGGCTTCCCCGCCGACTGTGCCGTGTCCAGTTTCACGGGGGACAATCCCGGCACGATTCTGGCTTTGCCGCTGCAATCTTCGGACCTGATGATCTCTTTAGGTACGTCTACTACTGTACTGCTGACGACGGATCAGTATGTACCGAACCCGACATATCACGTGTTTGGCCACCCGACGACGGCGGGGCTGTATATGGGCATGGTGTGCTACTGCAACGGCTCGCTGGCCCGGGAGGAGGTGCGGAACAGCATAAACGCGAAATACCGCATTGAGGCGCCGCACCACTCGCCGGTGAAGTGGGAGAAGTTCAACCAGCTTGCCGAACATTCTCCGAAGCTCGGATTGGCTCCGGGAAGCACTTCGGCAAAGCTCGGCATTTACTTCCCGCTAGCGGAAATTGTGCCCGATGCGGCTCCGGGGACCCATCGGTATTTGTTTGATGCCGTTCCGGGAGCGGTAAATCTCCGGGAGACGGAAGACGGGTGGCAACTTCCTGAAGACGATGCCCGGGCTATTGTGGAGTCACAGGCATTAAGTATGCGGATGCGGGCGGGGGCTATGTTGTCCGGAGAGGCCGGAGATGCCCGGCCCGGTCGGCTTTTCTTTGTAGGTGGAGCCAGCAAAAACGAGGCACTGTGTAAAGTGATGGCGGAGGTTCTGGCGCCTAAAGAGGGCAGCTGGAGAGTGGAGCTGGCTAATGCCTGTGCTACTGGAGCGGCATATAAAGCTGCATGGGTGGGGATGTATAAGGAGGGATGGACGTTCCAGGATATGATGAAGGAGAAGTTTGATATGAACAAGGAAGGGCTGATTGCGCGGGTTGACGGCGATGTGTCTGCTGAAGAGCGGCAGAAGAACTGGGATACGTATGCTGTGGGGGTTGAGGCGCTGGAGAAGGCTGAGGCGACTTTGCCGCATTAGAGGGGGGAGGGATGGTGTGATTGAGGTGTTTAGTGTATGGGGGAATGTGTGATGCGGGAAGGGTTTCTATGAGTTGGAAGGAGGGGAGAGGAAAGGAATACTCAAAGGATTGAGATGTGGGGTTGGAGAAGAGTTGAACATACAGAGTGATTTGACGTTTATAACAGCTTTTGTATCTGTAGAAAGCTTGAGATTTCCTTTTTGCACGGGAATGTAGGAGAAGAGCTGGGGGAGTTTAGGTCAATAGTAGGGACAGAAGGAGAAGAGAAAAGAGGAGTGAAGAGGTTGATGAAAGAAAGTGGGATGGAAGGATGGATGGAATTGAGGGAGGAGGAAGGGAGATGAAGGGGTTGAAGAGTAAGGGGGAGGCTAGCAAGTTTGGAGAGGAAATGTGAAATTTATTAGGGACAATACATGAAAAGAGAGGAGCCATAAAGAAAAGGAATCGACGGAGAGGCTCAAGGAGTGTACGTAGGGAAAGCAAGCAGTGCGATGAGAAGCTGCACTGCGCATAGTATGAGCAGAGCCACGTTCATAGCAATTCTGTACTGAAGTCTTTTATAGTAGACACTGAGATTCAGAGAGCTGCTTTGCTTCAGATAGCAGGCTTCTGTATGTAGTTGTAGGGATTCAGTAAATCTTATGGAGTACCAAAAAGGAAGTCATTGAGAAGACAGAGAAGTGGGGGTTACTTGGTGAAAATCTAAACTACAGGAAATATGCAGGGAGCAAGAAGAAGTGGCAATGAAACCAGAGAAAGTGACTAGGAGACAGAACAGCAATATGAGTAATTCACAGGTGTGACAGATTAGGACTCAAGGGCATGAAAACTCAACATAACTCAATACTATTCGACCCAGTTGATCTCATTTGGGTGTATTGTTTCATTACTGAGAGTGTATGCAACTGTAGAATTGGACAACACAGTTACCTTGATCAAATTGACTTTAGTACGTGAATCAACCTAGCTGAACACTCAATTGTTTTTCTCATCATGTAGACTTTTGTTCGCCCAACTCTCATTATAGCTGCCTCTTTGCTTGATATTAAATCCTCCATCGCCATACCTACAATACTCTTAACCATTGAGATCACCTAATCCTTCCACACCCATCAGTTGATATCATTACACAGCATACAGCTTTTTTATACCTCCCGATCCCTATCCATTACCATTATCACGAGTGCCCATCACCGTCTTTGTCTATCGTACTTCCCGACTTGCTTTCTCCCTCCATTAATATCCATTCACGGGGCAATACCGTAACCCCCTCCAATCCATCTGTACACTGCCAGTGTTTCCTTCCGCTTGCGGCTCAGCTCTTCGTGCGTCTCCGCATCGCTGCCGTTCAGCGCATATCTCAGCGCGGCTCTCATAATATTCCTCGACGTCCTCATATACTCCGCTGTGAGTGTAACAATACACACCTCGTGCGCCCGCACGATAATCTCACACGCCCGGCGGATATCGTCGCTGAGTCCCTTGCCCAGCCGATCGACCATATAGAGGAGAATCGTGCTGGCTGGGGAGAAAAGATAAATGCCAATGAAGAACGGCATAAAGCGTAAATCAGAGTCTGTAGCCAGCACGGAATCAAGACACTCAGAAGCCTTCACAGCATGAGTAGAAGCGATCCGGATTTCTGGCGAGTTGATTGCGTCTGCCGGGGCATTCAGCAGCTCAATGGGGTCCCAGGAGATGTTCAGCAGGATGTGAAACACGTGAACCAGATACATGGCATAGTCTTTCCACGATTCCGAGTACTCCGAGAAAACCATCTCCCCATTCATGGAGCTGCGTGAGTGTTCCTGAAGTCGGTTGATCCGAGCAAAACCCTTGAGGGAGCGAGTATATGCAGCCAGCTGGGTTTCCATCTGGGTTTTCACATAATCTCGATAGTGCCGCGGGAGAAGCTGAATTGGCTGCTCGTAGAGCAAATGCGTTGTCACCATGCCACCCAGGATCATCATCAGAGGAAGGAAAAACCCGAAAATACCCTGAGAGGAAATTGCAAAAGAAATCCCACACGCGCGTGCCGAATCATCCTCTGCCCTTTGCAAGGGGAACCTCGTCGAATGCATCCATATAGCATCATCCATGGGATGATATAAGTTTTTACATTCTGCATCCAGCAGCGCCAGTGGCTGGTTGAAACAGAACCCCAAATGCCGATCAATCATGTACAAAATCCACCACGCTCTACGTCTTTCTTCTCGCACCTCCTCCGGCAACGAGTTGACCTCCATGTTCAGTTTGATCTCTCTTGCCAAGCCCTGCCCTGTTTTCCACCACTTCATTGACGCCCCTTTGAACTCAGATGCCGAAGCTACCGTGCCCAGTTGGATGCAGGTAATCACATCGTCCAAAGTCGGTTCGGCGTCCGACGAAGACTGTTCTCTCTCCCGTCCCGGTTTGTATTTTCTGCCCAGAGACGACGTTCGTGGAAAGCCTGCTTGCTGCAGTGGCGCAGACAGTTCCACGGCCATTTCAAACAGCTTCGTCGTTATGGCATAGTGGTTAGAAGGGACACATGTGAGATATGGATGATGTGATCCGTGGGCTGCAACAAGCAACAGAGCGCATAAAAGTGCTGCCGATGTGGGCCTTGGGTTCTCCTTTGCTAAGATAGACGACTTGCGTACAACGTAGCCCAAGACATAAGGCGAGTGATCAAAATACGATTCCAGCAAATCACAAGCAACATCTACAGGCAGAGACAGCTGCTCGAGATAAGGCAGCAGAGGCTCAAATACGGGGTACCGCACTTCTGGGTGAGAACTGACACCTGCGGGCGAGCCATCTGTACCTGACGTCATCGGTCCCAGACTTCCGCCTTGCTGGCTAATGCTGTTGGAGTTCTGTAGTTGGCCCTGGGCCTGAGGATTCCCTGGCATGCTGGGTCCGTTTTCTGGTGATCTTGCCGTTAAGCCAAAAGTGGAGCTTTCGCGGGACTGGAACCGCATAGAGTTGGCTTTTGGCGCAGCTCCAGGCATGGAAGGATACTGATCCACTGGCAGTGCATATCGCAAGCCTGGATCATTGACAAGATCCATAATAGAGGACCCAAATGTCTCTGAGGGCTGCATTTCCGTAGTATTCGGCGTTCTCCCGGAGAGCGTGTAGAAGGGGGACGGCAGGTTTTGGTCTGTCAGCATGTCGTTATTGTCACGAGGGGTGCGTCCTGTCCGGTCCACATTGTAGAGAAAAGAGTCCAATTCGTCATTGGGATTCGGGCCCGAGTGCTGATTATGAAGTTGCGGTGGTTCGTTGGAAGGGTTCGGAGGTGCATTTTGAATTCCAACTCGTGAAGAGGCAGAAGAGCCTGGAGACATGAAACTGGACTGAGATTTCGGCGAGTCTTTCGCCTCAGCAACCTGAATCATCTCCATCAGAAGACTGTTGGGTAGTCCGCCGCCAGCCTCAATACCGATACCAGAAGCCTCATTCATACGAGGCCCCTGTGGCAACTTGTGTACAACGCCGTTCATACCCAAATGCTGGGCTGTTAATGGCAGCGGCGAGCCCGAAGAGGGAAACTGTGCCGGCGGAACGGGTACACCAGCCCCGCCCGGAGCTGGCATATTCCTTCCAGCTGACATTGCTTCGGCAGCCGTTTGGGGCAGCGGCACTGGCAGCTGCTCCGTCGGGCGCACCATGGGTTGTAGCGGTGCTGCCATAGTGATATTCGCCTGCGAGTCCTTCCTCAGTGCGTTTGCCTTCTCTTTCATCTCCTTTTCTTTCTGCTGCTGCAGCAGCATGGCCTGTCTTTTGGTGGTGTATGATTCGGAGGCTCGGCCACGTTTGCGTGGTTCCCGCGAGTACTCACACTTCAGTTTTACTCTCACGCAATGATGGCATGGGAACGCCCCGTCGCATTTAGTCCGCCGCTGGTTACACTGGTCACAAGCACGGGCTACGCGTTTTGATTTTTTGCTTTTGGCATTTTCTGCTGATGAGTTGTCCTCGTTGCCTGACACCCGTAAAGGCGACAGCGCCTCTCTGAGCTCCGATGCATTGTTGTCCTCCCCCGATGGCGGGACACTAACTGTCGCGGCCGTCATTGTTGAAGACATCTAATGGGGAACAATCTGGTGATGACTGAACGGCATTCTCTATATTCGAGATAGTTTTCCGGGGTTGCGCTGCCGAATGCTGGCGTTGATTTGTTTGATGTAATGTTTACTATTATGGGAACTACCAACCGCGCTGACAAGCCCTGTGTCACCTTTTTCAGGTTAATAGCGCCAGATATCTTCACCTCAACCTGCGCTCAAATCACAAGCCTACCAGACTCAGGTGTTTCATTCAAAGCAGATAACCTGGCCAGGCACTTTCGCTTCCTCAGCAGCTCTTCCCAAAAGATGAAATCTCCACCCTTTTTCCATTACCATCTTTAGAGAGCCACCAGAGGTCCCTATAATGCCGGACAGGGCTCGGCAGAGTGCAGTTGCTGTGGGCGGTGTATGGAGCCGAATTCCCTAGAGACTCAATTTTGGCCCTAGAGAGCTTCAGGCCCCCCTTTATGGACGACCCCTGACCTGCGTCCGAGACCTGGGGATGTCCCAAAATAGGTCCAGCCCCATTTCCACCCCGCATCTTTCTCCTCATTGTTTTACGGTCGGAAGGAAACAAGATGAGAAGAGATGGAAGGGAGAATGCAGGCTATTTGTATGTTTTACTATTTTGCCACCAAAGGTGTTTGTACCCTATGAAGTAGGTAACTCTGTAATTGTGGAAAAATGAGGCTACATTCCTTGAGGCCTTTGTGTCAGGGGTTTGTGTAAGAGACTGCGGGGTCTGGCCCAAAAGAGGCCGGCACGTGAATCTGAGTATGCAGTCACGTGGCTGACTCACAGCGGTTGCCGTTTTAGGCAGAACCTGAATCACAGGAGTCGATGGGAACCAAAGCCCGAAGCAAAGAGAGGCATATTCATAGTTTTTGTTCTTCCTGATATACAGTGCAATAAATGTGACATGCTTGGCTATTGTTGTCTTTAGAGTGAGACGTGTGCTGTGAATGAGACAGTAGCTCAGCGAAAGCTGGGGGCGAATTGGGTAGAAGTACAGCTGTTTTGGAGTAGTTCTGATTATGTGACTTGAAGTCCCAGAGAGCATCTGAAGTGCGTTTTCCTGGTACTCGATAGTGGATGCAATGAAGCCTCTATATGCCTAGAAATGATACCTAAAACAGTCATGAATCAGATACTCAGCTGAAGATAGAAGCTGCTTCTCTCTACCAGCTTCATGGGCTCCAGAGGGCATTTGTTGAGGACGAGTGGCATAACTCTTACAGTTGTCACCTGGTAGTTTGCTGATGAGCTTCCTATTCTGCTTTACGGGTTTTTATTTGAGTCAACAACCAATTGGGCTCAATTGATATCAAGTCGCTTTCCGCTCCACAACTGGCATATCTCAAGCAGCAGGACCTGGAGCAGGCATTCTATCAGGTTCCGCTTAAGTTAGTCACTGTGGGTCAAAACGAAGGCTCATAACCGTCTGATTGTTGAAGTTTGAGCTCTGTAAATATGCCATAGAGAGTGTTTGTGTGAGCTAGGCTAACCTCACGGTTGAGTAACTTGAAGTTGAAAGATGATCTGAAGGACGATATGAACCCTTTGCGAGACTTTGACCTGTCGCGTCAATCAGTCTCGTAAGGAAGGTATGCTGTGCTATTTTGCATCTGGTTGACTGATAGAACATCATTCAGAGAGGCTTGATGAAGAACATCAAGTCGAGATACGCAGGAATCCTCCGCATTAAGGACTGACAGGCTCAGTGACGAGAGAAAACTTGAGTGACACTAATATGAGCACACCCGAATAGGGTACGTCTTCAGTTTGTGCGAGCAGAGCGATTGAACTGTTGAGGCTTTTGTTTCAGCAGAGGCGCTGTGATCAAGATCAAACAAAGCCTGTTGACTCTGACCTGGCAAAAGTCAGTCGAATGAAAGAAGTCACTGCAGCTATCAACTATAAGCATAATGCACGCCTAGACTCCTGTGTCATGCTTATAAGGATGCAGGGGAGTCTTTTCAGAGTGCAACAAATGAGCGACCTGTGCTTTTGCTCCCGGAGGTAAGTTGAAAACGCGGGACTATGAGACCTAAGTCAACTACCCGGAAGTGTCTATGCTCTCGCGTTTCACTACTTCAAAAGGGCAATGGCCTCCAAAGGCAGTTTGTACGAGTTGGCCAAAAGGCTGATTGACTCCTTCAGCAGAACGGCAAATGATTGGTACGCAGTTTAGTCTCTACTTTCTGATCCCCACTGCTTGGAACTCGGGTTCATTGTGGCGTCAATGCCCATTGCCCGGTCCGATGTCAGTATTTGCTGTTTAGCTTAGGCAGACTTATCAGTCATTGGGGACAACCTCTAACTGAGGTATTCTGACATGTGGAAGGGAGTGAGGAATTGTTCAAGCCAAAAGTCTGGGCGCCCTGGTCGGTAGTTTGCTAGGAATGGCTGAAAGGTATGAGAGATGTGCACCAACCAGTACACATCATGTTAGAGCCAATGCACACCAAAAGAAACACTCTAAGGAGTGCTATGAAACTAGTGACCTCTTCAGACAATTTGTTTTGGAGTAAACCACATGATTCTCGGAGAGGTCATCTTAATTCAATGGAGGACGGATCTCAAATGCACTCACAGAAGACTTCCTGATTTTGGGTGAGCAGCTCTCGTAAAGTGTGATTTACGAGCACAGCATGCACTTAGAATAGGCCTAGTGATCAACTCTGCAGACCTTAGATTCGACCTTGAGCTACTTTCATCACAGAATGTGACGATCTTCTGAAAAGGAGAATGTGAACAATAGAGGAAGAATCTTACTGAGATAGGACTTTCTTTAAAAGCTTCCTGATTCAGCTCATTTGCCCTACTTCACTTGGCATGCACAGGATAATCTCATCTGCAGGAGGGTTGAGATGGACATCAAGACAAATAATAAGATATGGTTCATCGACTTGCAGTTCTTGTGAGTTCCTTTGATTCCCAGTCCAAATGCCTCAAGTTCAGCAAAAGCACTTCATTCCCTCTTTGTCTTTTCATTCTCTCACCTTTTCGTTACCCTTACCCTACACCTTTTTTGACCAGAAACTATCACAATTTATTCCTCTAAACTAACATGAAAACCCAAGCATCGCCCACCTAAGCCTTGAGCTCGACAGCCTCATTCACCATCTCCACACTTTCACTGCGCTCGTCGCTCTCACTGCCATCAAGCTCCTTGCCCACGTGCGAGTAGTCCTTGCCCTGGATATCCAGAATCGCCTTCTTGATCACCATGGGGATCTGTTTCCGCCCGTTCCACAGCGGCAGACACGTAATGACAATGGTGGCAAAAAAGGCCCAGATAAACACAACCACAATCCAGCCAGTGAAGAAAGACTTGGAAAACACATACTTGGTGCCATACAGCGGCATGGGGAACAGCACCAGGAAAAACAACACAAACACAGTAGACACGACCATGGCCCGGTTCCGCGCCACCTTCACCTTCTTGTCCTCGGCAATGGCAATCGTCTGCGCCGTCAGCTCCTCCACAGTCAGAATCACCTTCCCGCCATGCTCCCGGTCGTACTCAGAGTCGTCGTTCTGCTTGATCTCCTTCCAGATCTGGAAGTCAAAGTTGTCCGGCTTCAGATACACAATCAGCGGCGTCAGCACAATAGGCAGACACACGGCAAACATGTTGCCGGCCGCCAAAGCCTCGTTGGTACTCAGCGTAGTCAGGTTGATGGTCCCAGACTGCTTGTGGGTGTAGCCAATCCACAGGGCAATGGCAGCACAGGTGGAAATGACAGTAGAGCTGCAGAACGCCAGAGAGGACATTTTGCTCCATGTGATGGTCAGAATCATGGGGATCACACAGGGACCAACAACAATACCAGCCACAGTGGTGATGAACGCTACCGAAAACCCGGCATGGGCCAGCCCTATGGCCAGGGCAATGACAAACACACCAAAGGAGATCACAGCAATGTGGCCCACTCTCACCAACGTCTTACCCGTCGCGTTGGGGTTAATATACGCCTGGTACAAGTCATAAGTAGCCAGAGCTGACACCGCCACCGCTTCAGAAGAGAAGGCCGAGGTGGCGGCCATAAACACCATCACCAACACGGCGCCTGCGCCACCTTTGCCCATAAGGGAAACTGCGGCGTAGGGCATCACCATCCCGTCGTCAATCTCTTTTGCGGTCATCAGGTTGGGGTATGTCACAAACCCGGGCGTGTGCTGCAGCCCGGCTGCCGCCAGTCCCAAAGTGGAAGCCAAACAAAACGGAATTGTGAACCAGCACACGCCGCCAAGAACATAGCCGCCGAATGTGGAAACAGGATTCGCGGCAATCGCCTTCTGAAACAGGGCAGAGTCAACGGTATAGGACCAGCCAGAACCAATAATCACCAAACCAAACAAACCAGCCTGCACAGAAGTCATCGTGAGCAGAGATCCGTCGTGGTTCTGCGGCACGGGCCGCTGGGCCGACGCCTCCACCAACAGGTCCCACAAAGCGCCAGGGGACCCAATCTTGTCGCTGGTGACATACACAACAAACAGAAACATCAGCATGCAGAAGTAGATGACGATCGTGTGCATCCAGTCAGTGACAAAAGTGGCCTTAATGCCGCCCAGCATAGTGTAGATAAGCACGCCAATGGGCAACAGGACAATAGACGCGTCCCGGTTGACGCCGGTGAGGTTGGCGAAAATAGAAGATCCGTTGATCAGCAGGTTGGCCGAGGCTGTGATCTGCTGAATAAGGGAATAGCAGCACATGAGAATATGCGCGGCGGGCCCAAAGCGGATCCGCAGCGCCTCCTGGAACGTGTGGCAGTTGGGGGCTTTGCGCTTCAGCTCAATGGCAACTGTGGCAAAAATGATAATCTGAACACAAGCACCGGCTCCGTACCACCAGGGAGCGGCAATGCCGTATGTGAATGCCATAGTACAGGAAAGGAGAAGAGTGGCACCGATGGTCCAAGAGGACACAACAGCGGAAGCAACCAGGCCGGCGCCGACACTCCGCTTGGCAGTCATTTGCATCTCCGAGTCCTGGATTTCGGACATGTAGCGGGACAGCAGCCAGGAGATGGCCACCATAATGACGGCAAAGGCAGCACCGACGCCGACAATAATGCCGTAGCCGATGCTGGTGGAGAAAATGGGCATCTCAATCATTGTGGCGGATTGATTCGAGCCGGGGGAATGAGACGCAGATTGGGATAGCCCAGGGTTGATAGAGGTGATAGAGATAGATAGGAAGGGAAAGAGGAAAGGAAAAGAGGAGGCATTGGAGAAGAGAACAGAGCGGGAAGCAACAGATATATAAACTATTCTTTGCAGATCGGAACCCCAGATAGGAACGGCTGTTTCAAGATAGATTGTGGAGATCAGGTCTGATAACAGGAAAGCCCTGGGAACGGCAGTATCTCATCAGCGCTATCTCGGTATTACTTGATCGGGGCTATCTCGACGGGCCAAGGTTAAGGTTGGGGAGTTAGTGGGCTAGCCGGGATAGAGTTGGAGAAAAGGCTTAATTGGGAATTAGGGTGTGGAGCACAGTTAAACCTTATATGGAAAAGAAGTGTGGGAAGGATGGTGATAAGCACTGATAGGAGCGGTGATAGGAGGAATTGGGGGTTATCGATCGGAGATAGACCTGGCGATAGGCTTCTGGAGGAAGATGCGACCGAAGGTTGTACAGCTTGATGGGTAGGCCGTGGAAGGTGGTCATTGAGTTCATGGAACTGAAGGCCGATAAGATCAGAAGATTCTTTTTGTAGCGGCGATTGACGGGAGTTGAGACGTTGGTAGCTGCAAAACACAATGGAAAGGATTGAGAATAGACGTGGAGCTTTTAGGTAGCTACTATTTCTAATTATGGCTTGAGCACTGAGAATCTGTCCCCCGCTACGAATAAGGCAGGCCAACGTTATCGATATGAGTCGGAAGAGCTGTATGGGGAGAAGGACGGAAGCTTAAGTGAGAGCAGTTGGTACACAGCCAGCTGAAATGACTGGGAGGCTCCTTGTGACAGTGGAAGAATAACGGAGGTTCATGTCAATTCTGATGATTACTACACACAAGTCTGGCTGAGACATCTAGCCACTATCAGCAAAGAGATCAGAGAGCTGAGTAGATGATCAATAACATAGTTACCCCAATACCAAAGAATCTGCCGCAAAATTGAGGGACCCCGACAGAAAGCCAAGGGAAAGCTGAATGTAAGCTTAGCTTGATTATTCATATTGAAGACAGCAAAAAGTCATACTCATAGATATAGTAAGCTGTCATGCACTTGCAAGTAATCTTGGCAGAAAGTCTCTTTTCTCTTGTACGTCATATGAATTTCTTGCCTCATCTCATCAAACTCATGGCCTCAAAAACAGAAACTTACTCAGCTCTACAAAGTGCTAACAACTCATGGCAGTCTTGAATGATTATTGCTATTCTGTCAAGATTCCATAAAGCCACCAACAAATTCATTGGAAAACAATCTAGTGAGTGGTAAACCTCACTGGAAAACGATCTATTTAATGGTAGCCGTAGCCTTTTCCCGAGGGATTCAGAACGGCCGATGGATTTTTTGAGTTGGCCAGTTTAAACTTTACCGTAATCCAGAAGTTTATTGTTATGACAATCAGCTTTAGAGTTCTTATGCTTCTCTCACATTACTATACAATAGCGGAACGCCAATAAGATTATACTTGACTTCATCATAGTATAAGCAGATATATCAGGAACCCAGACAGTAGATTGTATCAACTCTTGTCTTTGAAAGAGTATCGACCTCTTTCTTCAGTTGTCGCTTGTGTGTCTGCACGCTCCTTGGCCACTTCACATATTACTACAGTTCAATGCGACACCCAATTGGGAATTACCGTCTCTCTATCGTCGCATACTCCGACAGGATAGGAAAGGGTTTCAGCTTTGGCGACTACCTGTCCGAAACAGGCAGTTTGGCAAACTAACAGTTATACTGTATTTTTAGTCCAGCAACCTTAATCCTGTTCTGCAGTGACCTTCCTATTTGGGAACAACTGACGCCCTATCGCGTATTCCTCATGCAATAAACTGGAGCTTTTCCCCTGCCAAGTATCTTTGACATTGACTGCTAGTAACTATCAGGCGGTCGGAAGATTTACCAGGGGCGGCTCAAATGCTTTTGGGTTTTCCGCGGGCCGGAGAAACTGACTTTTGGCATCGGCAAAGCCTTATTTAAACATGAAGTATCACCACAGCATACAGAGTGATGAGTTTCGCGATTGTCAGATACTGAAAGGAGTCTACTAGGAGACGGTAGAAGTGTTGATGAGGAATTAGATAGATAGATAGATGAGTCTGTACTTTCCCATAACTTCTGGAGCTCTCGGGCTGCAGAGCTCTAAGGTGGAAGCATTGAGAGTGAAATGCTTTTCAGCTGGGTAACACGTATGGGGCAATAGGCGATAATTTGAGCCATAGTGTCAAAGAGGTAATTAAACTGTTATGTTTATGTTGAGATACCAGAGTGAGAAAGCTTCTATAGAGATATCACATTACTATTAGAGATTACTCTCATTCTTTTGGAGAGTTTTGTCTGATAAAGCCTGATGACTGATCCTCAGAAATCATGAGACATTGGGCTGATGAGCAATGAGGGAACAACTGAGGATATTTAACTTAATATGGTATTTCGATATGAGGCACTGAGAGATGGTAATAAAGATATCAATGGCTATTATTTCAATTGTTATATAACTGAAAAGGCTACTACAACACACAACTGGACAATGCTGAGTACCAACTCATTTCATACCCTGAGCAGCTCTATTTGATATTTGAAGCAGCTCATCTGGAAAGCTAAGCCTTTAGTAACCCAGTCAATTCCATATCTACCACAGTAACACAATATCTACAGCACTAACACAGAATGTTGACCAGAATACCCAACTCCCAAACTCACATTGTATCCACATGCCTGATTGTTCCTCAGAGATAGGGTTATCACCTATTGATGCATATTGCATATTGATAATGCTGCCATTTATGGAGAAACTACGGACCGTGGCGACGGCTTGTCTCAAAACAGGCTCAAAAGGTAGTGCCGCATTAATCAGAGAAACCCTATTGTTATGGCATAGCTGTGCTTCTCATTTCAGTTTTCTTCTTGAGCGTTGTGTGGTGATTGAAGGCTGTGTGAGAGCAGATGAAGAAGAGGATGCTGCTTTGATTGGTAGAAAGAGGGTTAGCTGCTGATAGAAGGGATTAGTATTGCATTGAGGGAGATTAAAACAAAACTGCAGAAATTTTGTTGACGTTGAGGGAGTCAGTGGATTTTGAAACCAGAGGGTAGAGGAGTCAAACATAGGCAAATAGGCAAATGGTAAAAGACTAGTGTTGAGTAGCATCTTTCAGAGATGAGAATGTTCTGGCCTTTTGCTGGTTTTTTTTTTTTTTTTTTTTTTTTTTTTTTTTTTTTTTTTTTTTTTTTTTTTTTT